>CAJNOI010000063.1:371661-405791 GCA_905250115.1 Adineta steineri | reverse complement strand
ATCCTCAAAGTACTTACGCACTTGGCGGTATGCCAACATCAGTAGCAGTCGTCGACGTGAATAGCGACAATAAACCAGACATTATTGTTGCAATCTCTGATTTAAATACCGTCGGTGTTCTTCTCAATACAGGCAATGGTACCTTTAACCCTCAAACTACTTATGCAGTTGGCAGTAGTCCAATTTCGGTAGCAGTTGTCGACATCAATAGTGACAATAAACCTGATATTATTGTTGCAAACTATGCTTCGAACACTACCAGTATCCTTGCCAACGCAGGCAATGGTACCTTTACTGCTCAAACTACTTACGCAGTTGGTATTAGTCCATACTCAGTAGCAGTCGCCGATGTAAATAGTGATAACAAACCTGATATTATTGTTGCAAACTCTGGTTCAACTTCGAACACTGTCAGCGTCCTCTTGCATTGTTAAGGCTTATTTATGGGTGATCTTTATTTATTCGTTAATATTTTACTACTCTACTAAGTACGTTACTCTTATGAAACATTATACAATACAGACTAACATTTATCTTCACTCTGTATTAAGAACTTCAACAAAACTTTGCAACCAAGGTTACCACCGCTTCTGCTTTTTCAATTTTTTTCTGCTTTTTAAATATTATTTGCTTTTCATTTTTAACTCGATTTCAGTTCTAATACATCATTATTCCATATATATCCGATGAATTCTTAGTGACGTATATTGTTGTTTTTGTTGTATAATGGAAATCAAAAAGCTGGCGATCTCGAATTTCCAGTGGTTAATGAAAACGGCCAATATATACGCCACTTGTTGAGGCCCTTCTTTACCGATATCTTTCTTTCTGAATTATTTCCGATCAATCATCCAAATCTTTCAATTCATTGTATACAATATTCTGTCTATTGTTCGTTGTTGGTTAAGAATATAATAAGCTGTAATATTTGTGCTTAGCAGAATAAAATGACTGATGTTATTGATAGCTATATCGATCAAGATGAAGATAGTAAAGCATCAGTAACAATCAAGTCACAAATATCATCCAATGGTCAATCGAAAAAAAAGAAGTTGAAAAAAGGAATATTTAACAAAGAATGGTTAAAGATCATAGAATATAAATTATTTTCGAAAGAGTATAACTCAGGCCACATGCATTGCTTGTAACCAGCAATTTTCAGTACACTATCGAGGAAAAGCTGATATTGACCATCATAGAAAAACTTAAAAGCATCAAAACAATTATAAATCATTTAATACTAATCGACAATTAATTACAAAAACAATGAAATCATCAAAAGAAAAAGATTGATAATGTCTGTAAAAAAATGTTCTCGTTCTCTACAACAGCAACTCATTTATCGTGCGCTTGAACAAAATCAACATTTATTGCCCTGAATGTTTTAGCACCATGTTTTACATAAAATTTGATTGATGATTTGAGAAGAGCATTTCATTATTCGTTAATGTACGATGCTGGTAAAAAGAGGAAATATTAAAATGTATCCATTTTTGTGTTCAGTTCTTATTCACAAATGATGTCAGCAAAGGTATTGTTCTTCTGAATTTAATTTATTATCTTCGACCTTTTTGAATTGATAACAGATGTAGATGAAACAGCGAATAAAGTTTTTACTAATGCTCGACAATTGATCGATAATAAT
The DNA here is from genome assembly GCA_905250115.1 of Adineta steineri. Taxonomy (NCBI): domain Eukaryota; kingdom Metazoa; phylum Rotifera; class Eurotatoria; order Adinetida; family Adinetidae; genus Adineta; species Adineta steineri. Next base: position 404,146 of record CAJNOI010000063.1, on the reverse strand, counting down.
TATTTGGATATTAATGAATTAACAGTCGTGGGTGCTGATAACACCAATATCAACGTTGGTGAAAACCACTCAGTTTTTTCTCTCATTAGAATTGAATTATTTGACATATCTATGGGTAAGATAGTTATAATTAATTAAAGAAAATAGAGTGTGGATATGATGGTATACTCATCACATACCCACTCACTCAAATATTTAAGAGTGAAATGAAAGAACAACAAACATAACAAGTCTTGTTTATTTTTAAAAAAATTTAATTACATTTAACTTTGAATTCGTTAGAAAAGTTTGAAAGCGTTGAGAATGATACTACCAACGTGTGATGTTGTTGTAGGAAAAATATTATTTCGAATTTCAAGAATTTGTTTTACAAAATCAATTGGATTTTCTTTTAATCGAGCATGGGTAATCTGTAATTCATCGCGATGTTCAGAATGTACAAATCCATCGATATCAATTTTATGGGATTGAAAAGCGTTCTCTTCGATTTCATTTCGAATTTTTGGACATAAACTCAAACATTGACAAAACATTGTTTGTTCTTCAGTATTGTCAAAATAGAGAGTACCGTTGAAGAGAAATAACTGGACTAAACGATCCAGTGGAACGAGATAAATATCATTTTCATTTGAAACATTGATCGACGGAGGAATAGTAAGTGGTAATGTATTGACAAATATTGATTGATTACGTTTGATTCGTGGCAAAAATAAACGTAAAGTAGTGATTGGTGAGTCGATCAATGACAATCGACCCAACAACCAATTGGCTTCGTAAGAACTAACGAAAATAATATGTTGATTTCGATAGACAACAATCCAACGTGGTGGACGTAAAAATGAATTTAATGATGCATCTTCTGTAGCAATAACACGTTGAAATTCGGTGGAAATCCATAGATTTGAATACCAACTCTTTGGTTGACAATCCTCTTCTAATGTAGTGCCTATTAATGCAAAAGGTAAATGTTGAAATACCATAGGATGATCTTCTAAATTGATCATTGGAATATTTTTATTACACAACTGTTTGATTATGTCATGTAGTTTACGTTCACAAGGTTCAGCTGGTGGTGGTCGCTCTAGTTGTCGTTCTTCTTCTAATTCTTGTTCGAGTTCTCGTTCTTGTTCTTCATCTAATAACTGTGCTAAACGTGTTTTCTTGCCACCATAATTTCTTAATCTTTGTAGAACTTCATCGCGAATATTCACAGTTATATTATAGTTAGTCGCATTATAACGAGCTGAATGAATATCATACAAAGTTGAAGGAACCTTTCGTTCTCCATACATATCAATCAAATCTAAAATTTCTGGTTCTAAATTATCTTGAGCTAATTGTTTCATCATTTCATTATCAAATACTTGTTCTTGATTATTCCATTGAATTTCTCGAAAAGCAGCAAGTTTTCGTTGAAAACTAAGACTTTGAGTAGCCCAGTAGTGTAATCCGTTCCACGTTGAGTCAATAGTATTTTCATATACCCAACGAAGAAGATCGATTACTTCAATATTGTTGACATTCTTTTTCAATTGAATAATTTGTTGATGAACTTCATGTGAACTGAAAAATGCCAATGAATGTCCATTACCTAATTTTCTCATTCTCATACAAGCTTGAACAAAACGATCTTTTGTTAGATGAACACCTAATGTAACGGCTGCTTGAAATCCTCGTGGAAATTTAAAATCAGTTCCTCGTGTATGAATTTCATCAAGATAAAAAATACAATGTTCTAATCGTTCACTAGCTGGTGATGTTGCAAATGGACTTTGACGCAATTGACGATCACAAACAACAATTGAATCCGAATCAAAGTAAACTGCATAATCAATCTTATTTTTATCGGATAGATTCAACCATTTCAAAGCGATTTCTCTATTCATTCCGTCAATAAACAAAGCACCAACATCTAAAATAACATTGATAGATGTTTTACTTTTCATAATAATTTCTAAGATTTCAGTTGATGATGCATTGATAGCTAAACATTGATAATTCTCATTTTCAACTTGTAATAAATTATTGACAACAATAGCATCGGTTTTTTGTAATTCAGGCAAATCAAATTGACGAATATGAATCGGTAATAATAGTTGTGTATCATTTGTACCACTAAATCCAGTGATAATATGTCTTCGTGAAAATGATGACGATAAATCCCAAGGTGATGAAACTAATTTATGTGGAAATTGTTTAGCTTCACGAGGAAAAACAAAATAATTGAGGAAATAATTGATTACTACTATATTGTATCGAAATATAGGAAAAAGATCGCGTGTTCTTTGTTGATGATCTTTTAGATTAACACTTTTCCATTCTTTGATAGTAGCTGGTAAATTATCTATTCCTTCATACGTAATCCATTCATCATAAATAATTACAGGATTATTTTCTTCTTCAGATAATCGATCGAAAACTCGAGTTAGTTGTTCATCATTTAAACCTGAATAATAATATGATAGATGTGTCAAAACTAAAGCCAAATCGGGATGACCAAATTCAGTTCTATCAGCAACGACATCCTTTGCACGATAAGGTACAGCCATTAAATGATTAAAGTTATCCTTTCGATTCGCACCATAATTGACTCGATATCGTTTTTTTAAAGCAACTAAAAGAACTTCAGATGATAACAGACCTCGAATGATAAGAAGTGATTGAATATCACTGGCAGGAAATTTATCTTTAACTATTTCAATTGAAACGTCTACGTTCATAACAAATGTTAGAATACTCTCTTCATCGTTTTCATGATAGTTTCTAGTACGAAGCCAGTCTTTCACTATATATTCGCATAGAGATCGAAATGGTGTCGATGACTGTAAACGAAACTGTGGGAAAGCACTTTTTCGTTCCGATGGTTTATAACAAACATCTTTGTCAAATTCATTTGAAATATTAGCAGCATGTTGTTTAACTAATTTTAAAATTGATTGAATAGTATTCCATCGTTCAGCACCACCATCAACTTGTCGTTGACTACCCACTGTATAAACTAACTGATATTTGACATGTAAAATCTCATCGGATTCATCTAAGACATCACGAGCATATGTTTTCAACCATCGTTGCATTGCTAACATTGATTTTCCTGTTGCAAAAAAATGTCGTCGACATTGATCAATAGTAAGTAGATCATAAGAAAGAATATCTTCAGGTGAAGTTATCATTATATCACAATTCAGTAAAGCTTTTCGTAAACGAGAATGAATTGATTGAATTTGTTCATCAGTAAAATTCAAATCTCGACGGCATATAAATGGAAATACACGCCGATTGATTAGACCTCCTAATTTACAACGTAATGATTGATAGTTTGTAGGAAATAATGATTTGAGTATGATGATTCGAACTAAATTAGAAGACGATGATGGTAAACTAACAGCTAACATAGGTAAAATCACTGATGTTTTTCCTTCGCCCATATTCATTTGCATAACTATATTTTGTATTTCTTGATTATTTAAATTCGAATTTGGTTGCATCATATGACGTGCAACTTTAATTTGCATTTCTCGAATGGTTATATTCATTTCGAGTTCTAAAATAAGCCATGATATATGTTCAGATGGTATCCAATTTGAATGTGGAATATTTGAAAGTTCTTTTTCTAAATCTTCTATTTTATCATGAGTATCAAAATATAATGCTCGTTCAAGTTGTTGTTCCAATGTCCAATAAACAAGAACACCTCCTAATAATGTACGTTCATCATTCGTTAAATTCAATTGTTTTTTATTCTGTTGAAAGAGAGAAATCAATGTTGTTGGAGTTATGCGTAATCCTAAACCACATTGAAATATTTGTATATTAGACTGAGTGATAGATTTGATAAGTTCTTGCCAAATTTCTATAGATTCTTGACGTAAATGATTGAGACACTCGTTTATTTCAGCATTTGTTGATCTTTCTTGTTGAGTATGAATTTCGGACGATAGTTTTTGCCAACTTTGTTTCAATTGATTTTTAAAGTAATTAGCAATATCGATTAATGAATTATCATCTTGGTTATTAGAAGGAAAAAATTGATCGAAAAATGAATCTTTCTTTTCAGTAGTGAATGTCTGAACAAGTCGTGCTGGTCTCTTGAAATAACCTGTGTACATCTGATGAAATTTTTCCTTTGCTTGCAATAATAGTCTTGGATTAATATCATTCGCCATAGGTTTCAATTGTACCTTATAATGTTCATCAAAAGATTCGATTTCGAACTGTTGTGGAATGTATTGTACTTGCATATTGAATTCTTCCATAGGATAGGAAATCGAATTTTCAACATCTTCAAGAAATAATCGAAGTTTTTTATTATTCTGCCAATATGTTAATAATTTATTAGTCTGTTTTACTTCCTTTGTAGACATTAAATTCGGATCATACTGAAACGATTGTACGTCAATGTGTTCGATATTTGAGTAATAGATAAATGGTGGGTAGGGATGAATCGATGATATTGTATCGGGTATTTCTTTTAATGCTGTTTTCAACATTTGTAAATAAAATGGATTCAATGAAACTCTGTCAGCAATATAATGAAGAAAGTCAATCATCTTTTCAAATCGTTTGATATTATCATCTTTATCTGCGCTTGTTGATGTTTTCAGACAATCGGTCATTTTTAATAAACCAATCCATATGATGTTTAATGTATTTTCTTCAGATAACCATTGATTCAATGGCAACCAGTGTTGATTCGAACAATCTCGTAGATGTACATTGCCACTATTGTATAAATCATCTGTTAGATCAACAGAAGTGTAATCTGTTTTGTGTAAGCAATATTCTAAATCTGAGCAATATGGCTTTGTCGCACGATTTGGTAATAGGGTCGCTTCCATTTCTGTAGATAGACGAGCTAGTGGATTATAAGAATCTCGATAGTCCCAATAGAGTTTTTTCATTAAAGATTCATTATATGTTTTTCCATCGAATATTTTTAACATTCGTTGGTTGTTTGAAGATGATTTATATATGAACTTCAATTGTTGACTATGTTCTATTATTGCTTTTGCAAGAAAATAATAACCAAAATGTTGAGTAGAATACGGTAGACCATTCGCGTGCCAACTTATATTGATTGAACAAGAAAGATTTTTGGGATAATAATGAACTATCGGTGTTATCTGTGCAATTTGAATTAAAATTTTTAGAGAAAGACTATTAAATGGTTCATCCGACCAACAACCAGCTGAATTTAATAATTGGAAAGCTCGTTCCATGCCTGTCATACAAATATATTGATCGGGAAGAGGATGAGTTGTCATTGCATGTAATAATGCTAGGTAAAGCCAACCAGTTGGACTATCTGTTGATTGAAGAATTTTTAATCGATCATTTAATATAAAAACGAAATATTCCAGAGAAGTTCTTGAAGATAATCGTTCGACACTGACAGTTTGATGATCAGATGTTTGACTTCGAGCAGTTACCGTTCCGAAGGGTATTATTACTTTTCTATAAGGATAATAATCTTCTTTGTTTTTACTAGCAGATAAAGGTACTAAAAGTAAACCAAATGTTAAGCCTGTTAATGTTCCAAAATGTTGATTTTCACTGACACGCATATCAGCATATTCACGTGATACAATTATGTTGTTTACAGTATCATATTGAAATGCAATTCCTAAACGAGACAGATAGATATCAACGATGGCATTCGTTTTGTCCGTTATCTGTTGCATCATATAGATATATGCCTGATCATCAAGACGATTGAAATATTGTTCGAATAGATTTAGGAAAAATCTCGACGTTTGATTGATCAATATTTGTTTATTTTCAGTATCTGTGCTCGTAAGATGTCCTGTTGCTATGTCAAAGGTGTACGACTTGTCATTTAAAAAGTCAGCATTGCTAAATTTGATCGGTCGAAAGTCGATTGTTTGATTTGCTATATTCATCCAGTGACTGTAATAAGAAATGAATTTGTCTGGAAAATCTGTGAGAAAACAAGTATGTGGAATTAATTGGAATCGATCACCTGTTTCCTTGTGTGTTTCGTAAATAAGTAGATTTTGATTAGATTCATTACAAGTAAACTCATAATCGACTTGTCTATTGCCATGATATGCGTACTTCGTAACATAAGTATGAGGTTTATTAGAAGCTTGCACTTCGAAAACATGAGAACCGAAAACACGTACGAATAATGGATGTAAAATAATTTTTGCTGGTAAATATCCAACTGTTACACCATCTACTAAAAATGATCCTGTAATCAGATTGATCGATAAACATTTTGACTGATATTGACAAGTATACAATCCATCATAAGGATCTGTGTTTTGCTTTTTCCATAGCTCACCCATATAATCTGTTCTTCTGATGACTGTCCAGTACGAAACAGCAAATTGATTTAAAATATTCAATGCTCTATCTTGCAGAAACTGAGTAATAGTTGGTTGTATCATAATCATGATGCGTTCACTATGTCTTTTAAGATTTTGTATAAATGTACTTATAATCGATTTATCGAAACTCAATAGGCAAGTATCATGAAGTGTAGTTACTACTTTTAGTAAAGACATGATATGTTCATCTGATCCTAATAGACAATTAATCCGTTCGTGATGAGTTGAGAATGTGAACATACAAGCAATACTGATAGTAATCATTTTCGATCGTAGTTTTTCTGTTTCTTTAATATCAGATGATGACATTGTTTGAGTGTATTCTGAAATGCGTTCAATCCACTTTTCACCAATTTGTCGACATTTCATAACAAGATCAATAAGTAGACTTTCTTTTGTTGTATTGCAAATAGTGAATAGACGCATAGCAACTATTGTTATGACAACGAGTACTAAGTCATTTTGCCAATTTAATCCACAATTATCAAGATGTTGATTTAATCTGACAACTAATTCATCAACAAAGTTATCTTCCAATAATTGTTGATGTGATTCAGGACACCAAGAATCATTTTGTTTTTTTGGAAAATTTTCTATTGGACCATATTGTAATATCGAATGTAGGATTAATATCGCAACACTTTCTTCAGCAATCGATAAAGAATCCATCTCTAAAACTGCTAATAAGTTTAGCCATTGTAAACGATGACCAGATCGAAATGAACCATATTCAATAAATTGCGTTGGTTTGAAACGTGGTGGACATTGAGGCAGTTTGGCAATGACTTCATTTTGCATATCGTTCGTTGTATCTAATGTAAATTGTAGTTGTTTATAATCTGGATGAGTAAGTTGAGGTGTTAACACCTTATGTTCATCGCTGAATTTGGTAGGTACTGTTGGAGAAATGTTCACTGTTAAATTGTTTTTCACTAAAAAACCATCGACTGCTGTACATGAGATTTTTCTTGTATAGTTATGTTCTGTATAAGATTCTCTATCAGATATAAGTTTAACCCTACGAATATCTGGACCAGTATCGTATAAACTTAGTTTCTCACAATATGAACGACTAGTTGACCATTCTCGCACTTTACTGTCAGATTGTGGTTTACGACGGTTAATGAATTGCCAAAGAATATCGCGATAACTTCTAATTTCAATTGGCATTTGTAATTCAAATATAACAGCTTGAGCATCTACATCTTCTTCCGGAATTGGGCATTCAAAAATATCCACTTGCATATTATCGGCTTGTTCTTGTGCTGAACATTTCTCACATGTAGTTCGTTTATCTTTTAAACTATGACGACAACTACAAGAAAGATTTCGAATTGATTTCATTAAATTTTTGTAATTCCATTTCGCATGATTCACTTCTTCAACTTTTGCCCGTCTGTCTACTTCAGCTTGTGCTCGTATTTTTAATAAATTTTGAACCATGGAATTATTACTCGTAGCATAAGCAACGCCGAATGCGTCTGTCGAATTGATTTTACTAAGAAGATCTGGATATGTTTTTGTACTGAATTCGCGAAAATAATCATATAAATAACGAGCACGAATCATATCTTCTCGAGTTGGTAAAATTAAATATTTAAATAGTTTCAATAGATGTGGAATAGAAACAGTATGATTCTTTAATCGTTCGAATCCTGGATCTTCACATAGTTTTTTGTGCATGCAATGAATAATCGTCAATGATGTGAGAATAAATCGTGAATAACCTATAGGATCAGTTGAACCTTTCTGAGGCCAATAATAGCTTAATGCTCCACTTTGGTAATCTTCAAAGAATTCACGTAAATGTTCAAACCGGTTCATTCCGCTTGTTAGTGGTGTGGGATCATCCAACCATTCCTGTAAGTGTGAAGTTACCCAAATTTCCACTCGTGTCAACGCTGTTCCCATCGTATAACTCATTTTGTGCATTAATTCAGAATAAAATTGTATATTATCGGGATAATTGATATCGAAAAAGTCATCAGTATTATCATCACTAGAACGTGTTTCCACCGGTTTATTTAAACGGTTATCATTGAGAAATGTTTTCAATTGGACACATGCATGTTGATATATTGCGGTGCTATTAAAATCTGTATCACTCGATGAAGAAAATTGATGCGCTGAACTCGTAGTTTGTACTATATCTTGACAAAATGATTTCGGAAAAATTTCATCAATTTTTATTTCAATAATTTTTTTGATATGTCGAATCCATCTATCGACATCGTTGTCATCAATCGTAATTAAAGCTAATCTATTCTCGATCTTATTCATCCGACGAACAATCTTTCGAATGCAATAAATCGATAAGTCCATAGATATTGCTCTCTGTTTTGAATACTTTTGTCTTGTGTCAAGTATGTAAATCAAAAAATGAGTAATCAACAATTTGTAAATAAGAATACCAAGTTCTCCGAATTGTTTTGTTAAAATAGTTTCGATAACCGTTTTCATTGTCATCCATAGACCAGAACGTCGAAAAGGTACGTCTTCTTTATTTAAATGAATATGATCACGATGTTTTTTCTTGAATTGAATTAAAGAATTACCATTGGAGTTTTGTTGAATATCTTTGAATTGTTGAATCCACCATTGACAAACATAATGTGATTTAGGTAAATTATGGGATGGTAAATATTCGATCGTATTTTTCATGAAATCAACGAGTAATTCACAATTAATTTTAGACGTTAATTCTGATATTTCATTTAATCGATATTCAGTCACAGGAAATGATGAATAGTGACAGAAAACTGAAGATGTTATTTCATCCACTGGTAATAAAACTTGCCAGGATGAAAGAAGTGGTCGCGAAATATTATTTGACTCGATTTCGATTACAATTGCTGCATTTTGAGCCGGCATGTAGAGTGGTGTAAAACTACCTGATGGTAAATTTTCAAGGGTAGTTTGTATATTTTGTATTGAGATATTTTGAGAGTTTTGCCGAACTGACCAACGACTGAAACAATCTGTAAGAACTCGAATATTCCGTAAGGAATTATCACCATCAACTAATTGAGTGATTCGAAGAAATTCGTCCATGCATTCGAGTAGCAGAAATTCATTTTTATTATTGTTTCCAAGCAAAAAATCATCGTTAGCAGTAGACGGTAAATGATATGGTAGAAATAAATGATTTAATATTGATTCATTCATTGTAGATCTAACGTAATGAAATAAAAGTTTCTTTTATTGCTAGTATAAAAATATTTACGAGAAAACGAAACTACGTACCTATTAGTATTGAGAATATATTTATTCTGTAAGGTGAATATGCCCTACGACTTCGATTCATAAATATACTCGTTTTCTCTATTACATCATATTAATCAAGCTTTGTAAGAAGCAATATGGAAATTTCTTTTCATTCTCTTTTCTATTGCATCATCCTGCCTGTTCTTCTATGTGTATGTTTTTTTCCATATGTCAAGGCAGAGAAACTTTCGAAATTACAAATATAAACGCGTTTGAAATTTCGTAATGACACCGTCATTGCGAAATTCTAATTCTTGACGATGGGTGTCTCTTTGTTCTCTTATATTTTAATCTCTGATGTAGAACTTCTGTACACGTCTCTCGCACATTTTGTATGTTGTTTCATAAATAAAATCTTTATTTATCAGCAGCAAGCTCATTTGTTGATTTGTTCTTGTTGGCAGAAGAAATGCATTTCGTCTCTATTCTCTCAGAGCAAACAAGCGACGAAAAATAACATTTTTCAACGAGAAAAAACCCATACTGTTAAATGGGTGTGGGTGGGTAAAGGAAACGTGTACTCAGATCCTCACTCACCCGCACCCACACTCTAGTGAATGTAAAACTGCATGTATTCATATTATTGATTTCGATATGGTTTCTTTTCTTTGCGTCGATAATTATATGCTTCAATAAATATATATATATATATATTCGGAGAATATAAATGTAAAGAAATACAGTCGAGAAGAAAAGAAGTATTAAAAAAGTATATGCAAATAATCACTCAATGATGACTGAAAATGTTTGCTGGTATTATAAATTGAGTATTAATCCGTAGTCAAATACATCAATAACCGATACAAATCAAAAAGAATGTAGCAAATATAGAGATATTGAAATTAGTCTGATTGAAGAAGCTTATCAAAAGAATAAACCCTATGTACTATTAGATTGATATCGAATAGATTTGAAAGAGCTTATTCAAATAAAACTAACTGATTCAACACAAAAAGAATGTTTACGTGAATATCGTTTTGGTTCAACACTACCATTAATATCACGTACATCTTCATCATTGTCGTCATCTTATAGTAGTTCTGATTGTTGGTGTCCAGTTTTAACTGCTTGACTCAAAAGTTCTGCTGGTCAACACGCTTTTATTCATTTCTCTAAATGTATTAAAGCATGTGCTCAAGGTATTTTGCGTGAAGCTGGTTTGGATGGTAATCATAGTAATGCAGAAGCAGCATGTATGGCTGAAACAATTCGTCAATATTCAAACAAATCTCGTGCAGAAATATCCAAACAATGTATTTATTTTTCTATATTATGCTTTGAATGAAGCTTTACAAAAACAAGATTATAGAAAAAATGAGACATTTGGACCATTATGTTATCTTATTCGAAATTATTCTTGTCTTGAACAAGATTTTATTGGTATTGTTTGTAGAGGATTACAATTAGGTTATATGAATATAGAAGTCTGTAAACAAATGTAAAACTTAGTTCTCCATGAGCATATGATATTGCTCATATATCGAACTATCCACACGAACAAGAAGTACTAATGCCAAGTGGGGTATCATTTCAAATACTAAAAGTTGAACAAGATTTGTCACAAAAATATATTATATATGTAAAAGTTTAATTGTTATTGCTGATTCTTATATAATAAACTGACGGTGGCGATTTTTAATGGAAGAAATGTTTATGTTGAGAGTATTGCACTTTATTATATTTCTCCTTGTCGGAAATCGTATCGATTTCATACAGTCCATACACTTATGTATCCGTCTGCCAGACAGAACAAAAGAAAATGGGGGGACAAAATATTACATGATGTATGAAATAAGAGCAATACTTGAAATGAGAAGGAATCACTAGAACACAACAAATATTGTTACAATAAATATCTCAACCCATCGTGCTTGTTTTTCTTATTTGGTTTTCTTTTACGTAGAACACATAGAAAGTGTACGTAAGTGGGCATGAGGTTGTGAATGTAATATAAATACAATATCCATACTCTCAAAATGGTATTTGCAGTAGTTATCAATACCAATAAAATAGAGTGCTACAGTTTTACCGTTTAAAAGGAAAAATGAAGCTGCATCAATGAATTTTTTTGGCAAATTAGTACGATGGTATTTTTATAAAAAAAATCACTAAACGATAGTGAATAAAATGTATATAATTTACGTGTGACTAGGTTTGACAAGTTTAGACTTATTTAAATAGCAAATCGTTGCTTAACAATTTTAGTGTAATTTTAAAAATTAAAATTTTGCAGCAGTTACATAGTAAAATATATGGTTCTAAATAATTTTGATTAAGGATCTAAAATATATACTCCGGTGTACTTCATAACCTTGTTGAAAAAAGAAAAATTGTACATATCTACCTTATTACGAATATATAGATGAATAATATGCAGTTTTCTACGTAATTCTGTTTGAATACTTTTATTTTCGTCATAATTGAGTTTAGTGATCGTGCTCACTGAAAAACTAACGAATTTAAATACAAGAATATACAAGTAAAGTTGAACATTTTATTTGGAAGAATTAAAGCAGTTCAAGATTTGAAAAAGATGAAAACTAATGTGGAAATTTGATTGAAAAAATTTAGATATATCAATTTAGCCGTTTCTTTCGACTGTTTCTGGTACAACATCAGGAGATGAGGTTGATGTGGGGCATCTTGAAACGAGCTCCGGCGCTTTGTGAATGTACTTTTTATAACCATTACAATTAGGTACTAAAAGTGAGCAGCGTTGTTGAGGTTCTGTGTTCTGAATATGAATACAGTCATAGCAGATGAAGAAATGTTCGCTTTTATTTAGAGGCTTTGTCAAAGTTAAAGTTCCGTTTTTACCGTTTGAATACGTTATATTTGCATATAACAATCCAAAAGTTTCGTTGGCTAACAAACCATCTGCAAATTGCGCCTGGAAATGACCTATCATCCAGGAAGGAAATGGGATTGCCTCGGGACATGTTGAACCACCCATTATAGCGAAAATAAAAAGAGCGTTGAGAAAGATCAAGATAATTGTATATTTCTTCATTATATCTAGAAATATGTTCATGAAACATGTATGAGAAAATACTAACGTAGAAAGCAAGTTTTCTGTATAGTTAATAAAAAGTGAAGAGTAAGCGATTACAACACACAAAAAAGTAGCAATGGTCTTATAACAACAAATGATAAGTGTTTTATTCGAATTCACCCGTTGAAGAACGAAAAATAAATATCTTTTTAGTTGCATTGAATACACAGCAAGTTGTGTGTTGTCTTTGACTTTGGCCAACAGCGCTTATCATATTTAATATAAAAAAAACTTTTTTGTTTCTCAATGACAAGAAAACATTATGCAACCAAATCTTGAAGGTGGATGTATGTGTGCGTGTGAGTAAGGCTATGACTAATGAATGAGGAGAATACACACCGACATCCTAAATATCTCCAAGATGATCATAAGTCAATGCAAATATTGAATGACTGACTGGCAATGACTGTTGAGCAATATCAATTATCTGAAGAAGATATTCTATTGCTTTTGGAAAATTCTTTTCTTTTTTATATGCTCAACTCAAATACATATAAATCTCGATTGTCTTGCAAAGATAGCTGGTTTCTTTGCATGCATTATTTTTCTTAACATAAAAAACGCTCATATTAGTATTGTTAGTTGATAATGTTGAAAGTTCAAATGAGCAAAACTGAAGCGCATTTTCAGCTCAAATTAAACCCTAATCATAATTCATTTGTTGATTATAAAATACTAATAGATTTGAATAATACGATGCTTTTTCCAATAAATCTTTATCTTGTGCATCATGAACTGATATTAAGATATATTCTTCAGCTTTTTAAAAATATCGTATTCTATCAATTTGATGTTAAGCTCCCAGTAAACATTAATGCAACGTATTTATACGTACTTGTTGAAAATAAACTATAAATCGATTGTTTCCGATATACAAGTGAAGATAATACTGAAGATCAGCAATAAAAAAAGCATTTATATTCTGTTGAATATGTATGATTAAATTATGCAATTTTTTTCTAGTCTACAGTTATTACTATCATATTGAGAATGATACATAGAAATAAATTCATCTTTTGTAGACTCTTTATGATCCAATCCTATTAAGCATTTAAAACTCATGATGATAGGTTTCTTTTATAAATCAAAGTGACATTTTTATTTCATGATATACAATCAATTTATTCATCAATATTTTCGTATATTCTCTTCACCGATACCACACTGTGAAAACGTATTTTTTCAATTTTCCTCAATTACAATCATTTGTTTTTTGTTTTTCTGATTAAGATTCTATTAAATTTTCTAATTTTATATTTATTATAACAACTTTACATAAAATGAATTTTTATCACTTTAAAATATTCCCGGAGGTATCGTTAAAGGATGTTGAGCAAGCCATTGATGATCTGGTCGTCGGGATGGATTTCGTTGAAGACAATGCTGAAGAATATCTTGAACAAGACGAGAACGTGTTTGTGAAACACCATCTGGTGCTTGTGCAGTTTCATATATAGGTCTTTTTCCATAAGTTAAAAAATATAAAATTGCACCTACTGACCATATGTCAGCTTTTGATGTAACAGGTGTTCGATCTGAAAAACATTCCGGTGCACTATAAGGACGAGTACCACCTATTCTTTGACGTCGATTGTATCTACATGAAAAATAAACGATATAGAATAAAGACAAGAATATGAAACTAACCCAGTAAATTCATCTTGTGCAATACCAAAATCAATAACTTTCAATAATGGTCCGAAAAATAATAAATTCGCCGGTTTTAAATCACAATGAACCTATTATGAAATAAGTTGATAACAATTACTCTTGTACACATAAGAAAATAAAAACTATTTTTTATTAATTTAAACTTACTACACCATATCGATGAAGTGTAAGAATAATATTAACTAATTGAATCCAGATGTTTTGTCGATCGTTTGCTGAAATAAAATCGAAACGATCGAGCATTCTTGATCTTAGATGTCTTTGATGAAGATTTTTAACTCGATCTATTAACGATTCATCTGCCAATTCCATTGCTATAAAAGCCATACTAATTCGTGGATTATATTCAAAAGTATACATTGTTACAATATGTTCAGTTTCATTCCGCATTCTATCCAACATTTTAATTTCATTTCGAAAAGAATTCTGACGTTCATTTAAACGAATACGACTTCCTGAACGACTCAAGTCAAACACTTTCACAGCAGCAAAATCACCTAGAAATCAAAATGATATTATCTTCTATTATATCTATGAGATATTTATTATTCAAAATAATACATATATTTAACATAGGAGATAAGTGAAGAGTTTATCAGATGAACTTAAGAAAATATTCCTACCGTTTTCTGTTCTCGATGTCCAGACAGATCCAAATGATCCATAGCCTAGCCGACTGAGTAAAGTATAGAATTCACCTTGGATTCTATATCTTTGATTTGGACGTATTATTCCGCCAGAAGACATCTGATGAACAAATTCTAAAATAATGTAAAATATAAAAAAAATTCGTATGTTATACGATATTAGTCAGGAAAAATATGTCAACGGTGTTTTCTTGTATATATGTTACGCATAGTAACTTTGATTTTCATCTACAAAAATATATTTTTGAATATAATTGCTTGTGGATGAAAGAAAATATAGTTATGCTTCATCAATAATTAATCAAATATATAAATGAAATAAGAAATTTTTTGATGAAATGATGTTTTTATTCCAATGAAGACTGATTTACTCGGGTGGGTCCAGGCATCGCGTGTGACAACTATAACACACTCACACTCTTTCATAAATTTATATTGACATTTATAAATCATCGAGTCAAATATCGTTATTAATTGATTTGTTTATTAAATCTATTTTACCTTCATGAATCATAGAAATCTTTCATATCTATGAATGATAATTCAATTATTAAATTATCTGCATAATTGTTTTTACTAATTATTGAAAAAATCAAACTATAATGCAAGAAAAATCAGAGTGAATAACATATTTCTAGATAAAATGAAGTATATTACGAATAAATATCGGACTATAAGATTAGTTGATATTCTTTCAACTATAAATAACAGCAATATCAGATTGATTATTATTATCGAAGTCAGCAAGCGTTAGAAATTTATAAAAAGAAACAAAATTAGTGAAAAACGACTTTTGTATTTGAAATATGTCATTTGCACTTCCAAATAATACATTTATATTTAGAGACTTTCTACCATATACAATAATATCTAGATAATTAGTATTATTAAGAAAACTTTGCTTTTTCTATTTCTTTTAATTTCTCTTCTTCGGAGAACTGATAGCATTGCAATTTTTTTGCAGAATTATCTCTTTATGACACATTCTCATTTCGATCATTGGTGAGGTCTCAAAATTACTGTAAATAAGCGTGAAATAATAATATGAGAGGATATTTTTTTAAACCCGTACCCTTTTCACACGTTCACATCTTCGAGTTTTTTTTATTATGATGTTTCTTTCATCATTAAATATTCATTCGTATAAATATGAATGGATTGGTTTTGATGTTTGTCAATATTTTCAACATTTCATGGTTTTCTATAGATTTCATTAAGCCAATTTTTCATATCTTTTATTATTTTCTGCATCTTCAATGATCCATATGTATCGATTAAGTTACTCATTGAATCTGTAATTACAGAAGATTGTTATTCAATTTCCCATCTTGATAATTTCATCGATTTTGCAGAAGATTCTTCTAAAATAATTATCAGATAGAGAATTTTTACAGAGAAATATTTTCGATAGACTCAAGGTAATTATTTATGAAAGTTTTTCTTGAGTATTCTATTTTGAATACTAATGAGATTACCATTAATATCTTTTGCAATAAATTTAATAAATTTTTTTATTAAATCAATTTCTTTTTTTGTTCCTTCTTATTTGTCAATTCATTCTTTTTTCTGATTGTTTCTTCTTCTTTGAATTAATTTGATCAGTTAATAATGAAAGTTGAGCATTAATTTGTTAATCATGTTCACTTAAATGATTTACACATAAATATTGTTGACAACAGAGACATAATGCTCGACATGAACGTTTACATTCGTTGATAGAACACGAACGTGTTGATGATGCTATTTCTTTTGTATTGTTTTGTGGGTCGGTTACACTTTGCCGACCATCACTTTGCCTAAAGGTTGTTTTTCCGAAAGTTACCCTTTTCCGACAGGTTTTATTTTGCCAACAAAAATTTCAGAGTTACGATGTGGAAATATCCGAAACAGAACACCTCCACTCACATCCACACCCATACTCACTCACCCATTCCCTCACTCACACCCGCACGCACACACACACTCTCATTCGAATACATGTACTTAGTAGCAAACAATGATTAATATTCTTTACATCTGTATTTATATCCAATTAGTTGTACAAATAACGTTCTGTCTTTTATCAATCGTGGCTCTTTTTCAACAACCGCCATACAATATGACTTCTAGATATTACAGCAAGTCATATATTATTTGATGAGTGATACTGTATTAAGAAATGTGAATGATTAAATAGTTTGATTAAATATAAAATTTTCTGATTTAGTTCATAAAAGAGAATGTGATTGTATCTATATCGATTAATAAAGTTCAGCACTATTGAGAAAAACACCATTGTATCCACCAGTAACTAATACTGATCCATTTGCTAATGTGGACGCTTTGTGATATTCTCGTGCGGCACTCATGCTTCTTGTGGTTGTCCAAGTGCCTATTGATGGATTGTACAACTCAGCACTATTGAGATAACTACTACCGCTGTTATACCCACCAGTAACTAATACTGATCCATTTGCTAAAGTGTTTGCTGTGTGAAGAAATCGTGCGGCATTTATGCTTCCTGTGGTTGTCCAAGTGCCTATTGATGGATTGTACAACTCAGCACTATTGAGATAACTACTACCGCTGTTATACCCACCAGTAACTAATATTGATCCATTTGCTAATGTGGATGCTGTGTGATATCCTCGTGCGACACTCATGTTTCCTATGATTGTCCAAGTGCCTGTTGATGGATTGTATAATTCAGCACCATTGAGATAAATAACTCTGTTATATCCACCAGTAACTAATACTGATCCATTTGCTAATGTAGTTGCTGTGTGGATATATCGTGCGGTATTCATGCTTCCTGTGACTGTCCAAGTGCCTGTTGATGGATTGTACAATTCAGCACTATTGAGACAACTAACACTATTGTTGTATCCACCAGTAATTAATACTTTTCCATCTGCCAATGTGGATGCTGTGTGAAGAAATCGTGCAACATTCATGCTTCCTGTAGCTATCCAAATGCCTGTTTATGGATTATACAATTCAGCAGTATTGAGATAACCACCGATGCTGCTGCCACCAACAACTAATACTGATCCATTTGCTAATATAGATGCTGTATGATATCCTCGTGCAACATTCATGCTTCCTGTCGTTGTCCAAATGCCTGTTGATGGATTATACAATTCAGCACTATTAAGATAACCAGGGTCTGATCCACCAACAACTAATACTAATCCATTTGCTAATGTGGACGCTGTGTGATATTCTCGTGCGACACTCATGTTGCCTGTGGGTGCCCATTCTAGGTAAGACAGAAAAGTGAGTAAAAAATATTATTCATAGAATGACTTCGAATTTCTCATATGCATAAGTTGTCTATTATTTGATGATAGATTAAATGATTTCAAACATTCATTAAACGTCTCTTTTTTTTTATGACTAAGAGAAGAGTCATTAGCAAATATTAAATTACATTAATGAAAAATATGTTATAAACGACTTCATTAGTATTTTTCAAATTCCGCTGATGTCGCGAACTAATAAAACTTCGACACTGCCCTACAATTCGGTTATGATGAGTAATAATCGAATTTCAGGATTTGAGTGAACTTCATTCTACATTGTTCAACATAGTGAAAACAAGATGTACTTTCATCATGATGGATAGGTGGTGTAACTATGTGTTAGAATGTGACTGGGAGTAAGAGAATACAATTCCCGTATCGTTCTCATGAAAAAATCAGCACACCAATAGTTAATTGTTCATGACCAAAGGCGTTTTTCTCGAGTTTGAAGTTTGAATTTTATATTGCTACAATATTTTTTTGAATTACTCAACTCTATACAAATGCAATCTAAAACATGAGGTTACGTGTTGATAGACATATCTCATGTCAATATTATGTCAGCTAGTACTTGAACGTATACAATTATCCCAGTCATCTTAAGAATCGGCGAGTGTTATCAAAGATTACTAAAGTGATCAATGAGTTCTATCGTATGAAAGTCTTCTTGTCAACAATGTATTCGCATGATACTATTAGACAGAACGAGCATATTAAACATTTTAGACCCGTCTAAATCGAATCAAGTCATCAAGAACTGATCATGTTCCGACTTCTGATAGGAGATATTTCCTAATGTTGTTAATGTAGATGGGAAACATTCGATACCGAAAACCTAAACTTTTAGATGTCATCAGTTGCATTTATCATCTTTTGAGCAACTATGAATCATTTAATATAGTACTGACTTGGTATTGCTGTTGTTGTTGTTGTTGTCGATGTTGATGATGTTGTTGTTGATGTCGTAGTCGCTTCTATTTTGAAAAAATAATTTTAAAGGGATACTAAACGGGTGAAGATTTTTTCCTTCTTCTGTAACAGTGTATAGACATTAAATATGGATCGATTATAATAAAATAGGAAACATTCAAATGATTTCGATTATAATTGTAATTCTACGATGTTTAATTTAATTATATCTCTATTATAACACTTCTGATAACTCGATTTACATTTCTTAATAATTTTAATAATGAAACTTTTCGAATTACACAAATTAAGTTATGTAAAACTTGCGTATTGATTATTTTCTTGAAATCTTTGATTTCTATTTAAGATAAAATTCTGATCAGAAACTAACTCTAAGTGAAAGAGGAAAGATCACAGTTTATGAGTATCAGTCTCAAAATCGAATGAACTCATATTAGTCTAATTATTGATTTTCTTCTCGGAATTCTTCATTATTGCAGTGTATCTAGTTATACTGTTAAGAGATTCTTTCTGAGACAGGGGAAAATTTCCACATGACAGATTTCCAATTTAAGTTCAGTTTCTCTTATGAATTAACGAGATGCAAAACTAAGCTGAAACTGCTTCTGATCATCATCTTAATCAAAAAAATGCGGCAATGTCTTATTTATTTTCTGAGAATCTCTCCAATGCGTTATATTTCTATGGGTTTTCGAATGAAAATTTGTTTCATAGACATCGATATTTTGTATAGATTTATGAATATGAAAAGTACAATATCTATAGACGTTTCATGAAATAATTATCTCATGTTTTTTTCATTATTCTTTTAATATCCGATGATATTGATTGTTTAGTTTCAAGTCTCACAAAGATTTCGTTCTACTTAGATATTTTCAAAGTTGAATTCGAAAAATTAGATCATTTGATTCAAGCAGAATTATTTCCAAGAAAGGTTTTGGCTGAATAATATTTTACTGTCATTTTGATTCGAAACGATCGGGGATTTACATACAAATTTGTCTTAAATCCCTACCAAATTGTGTTAATGCTCGATAAGTTGAAATTTTTTTTAAGTAGGTAATAACTTTTTCTCTGTCACAGATATATTTTCTTCTAAATCTGTTATATTCATACTGACCTGGTGGAAATCGTGTTCCGTTGATAGCATTCATACTAGTAGCATCGACATCAGCCAACATAGTTCCGTTTTGATTCAACATATTATCAAATAATTCACAATCAGAAGTTGATCGATGATAAGTGGCTGCTATGCATTGACTTTGAGTTAAACAGGCTACTTGACAATTCCTAATGTTTGAAGTAATAACATTAATGAAAGGTAAACAAGTTGTATTCGCATATTCAAATTTGCAATCAATCATTAAAGACATTTCCATTGATCGTATATCTTCTGCGAATGATTGTGTGATAAGCATAAGTAACACGCATAAACAAACTCTTGTTGAAGTCATCACCAACTAGACTGTAAGTTAATGATATGAATTTAACTCATAATAGAAGAGAAAGTATTGCTTGAACAATAAATTCTATTTTTTTTGTTTCTTTCTTTCTTTTTTTGTTTCTTTCTCTCTTTTTTTGCTCAATTCATTTGATCAATCTAATGAAAAATCAATCTTGACTTTTTTTATCTTCAGAACAACTTGTCCGTTCGGAAAAAATGATTTTCCTGTGTTCAAATATTATTTAAGAACAAATACATTCATAAATAGATCTTTTGCGTTGTATGGAAAATGAATAAAGATAAAAAAACATGAAGAACAAAACCCACCTTTAGTAACTGAACGGATAATGATTAGATGAGTTGTTTGATCAGACAAGAGAGCTAAAACAAACTGAGCAGGTTTCTTAACTCAAACTCACTCCATCTAATTTTTTCGAGTGTATATAACATATAGTATAATAACATTTCGAAAATCTCTCATTTATTTTTCTGTCTTATTGTTTCTGTTTTTGCGTTTTTGGTTGATAAAAGAATTTTATGATTTGTAGTTCAATAGATAATCACATTTTCTTTATCAATGTGAAAAATGATTCAAACAGTTACGATTAATGTCTATGTAGAATAGCCTTCATTGAGAACAAAACAAACAGTTTTGCTAGTATCTCAAAAATAATTGTTTATCATAATAACATGTTCAAAACTCTCTTTTTCTCGATAGAGAATATTGATCCAGTCAATATTTACCTTGTTTTTCTTTCATCTTCTTTTATTTGTATATTGATATGATGTATTATGTATTTTGTATGCAAGAGAAGAAAAAACTTAGTTGGAGATTCTTTTCAATTTTCCTTCAGTAAACATCTGTCGGTTATAATCACAATAACACAAACTATGTTGATTCACAAAAAAACTACATCTAAATAAATAATTATGCAAACAAACGTTAACTTTCTGAGAACGGAGGACAACATCTCTTTGATTACATTAGAAAAACCAACCAAACTAAGTTGATGACGTCTTTTCCTTCTTCTATTATTATGTTGGAAAAAAAACAATAAACGGTTTTCCCACGTTTGAATATATCATGTACAGCTCCAGTGCACATAGCTATTATCAACGGCTAAAGATCTATGTTATTAATCTTTAGTTTTAGTGACACTGAATTGTTTATTGAAGATTATGTAGAACGCAAAAATAATATTTCAAAGATTTATTGACGATAAAACATTGATTCATGGGTTTTATATTAATTGAAATTTATAAATGTTTGTTTATATTTTTACTTCGAATCAATATCAACTTGAGATATTATGATTATATCTGTTGTGATTGTGATAGAGAACAAGATATAACTGATGATTGAGTGAATAATAACAATTATAATCATAGACATAAAGTGTCACTTCAGAATAGAGTCAACAATAATACTATAAATCACAACTTCCTTCTACATACGTATCCATTCGAAGTTTGAAAAACACAATATTTCATCATTATGTTGAAAGTGTGGGTGTGTGAACTCAACATTGCTCTACTCACATGAGACTGACACCTACACCCACACTGTAACGTTCTTCATACTAATTCATTTTGATAAAAAAATCAAATGGTGTGTTCTTGTTTATTCAAAATCATTCGCTTCAGGTAAGAGATGGATACAGGATTTCCATGAGGGGTGATGCTTTATAAAAAAACGGAAAGTAGTATTATTTTTGGTTCGCCTAATAGCTAGATCCGCCACTGCTTTAGGTGACCACTCTAAAAACCATTCGCATGAACAACCGTTGGAGTAATTCACTTCTGCTCGGCAAGTAGGCCGCCTCTACTGGATGTCGACAGACTGGACAAGTATTCCTCGAACGTAACGCTTCCAGCATGCAGTTGAAATGAAAACAGTGGTGTCCAGCGCAGGGCCATACTGAGTACGTTTCGCCGAGTTCGAAGTTCTCGAAGCACAAATTACATTGATTGGCGTGAAGCTCGATACTCGTTACCACTGGGTGATTGTTAAAGCGAAACTGCGCAATGAAATGAGGGGAAGCCGAAGTTACCTGATCCCACATACGGTCAAGATCATTTCCATAACGCGCGCGTTGCAATTCAGCTTCTTCGTACATAAGCGTGGAGAGGCGACGCGCATCAGCTGCTTGCTGAGCACGCCTGGCGTCTTCTTCGCGGATCAAACGATCCTCCTCTTCCCGTCTGAAATAGAAAAATGAATAAAAATTATAATGAAACTACTCAATTGATCTTTCACATTACTACAGCTTATTGTCACATTTTCTGATAGAGTTCAATATTAAGAAATCCTTTTCTTATTAGAAAGCTTCCTGCTTGGTCGGTCGCTCAGAAGTGTTGGTCTGTGGAAATTTTACATTTTTTCAGTGGAATCGGCCTGTTACAAAATTTTATTTTAAGGTGCTTTGAGAGAGCTCATGTTATAAGGATATAATGAGTGTTCTCCTTTGAAACTTCATATTCCTACGTGGATTAGGCTAACAATTCTGAGACGCTTGATTTCAATTACTTATATGAGAAGCTTAGGAGAATCTACTTAGAATTCAATACTTCAGCAACGGAATACTAGAAACCCGACTCATTGTAGGATGATAACCTTCAAACTAGGTCTTTCTAGATGCAGTATGGTCTCATTTCAAAAGAGATTTCACATCCCCAACGGTGTTCTCGTCTGAGAATCTCAATTCCCACTTCCTTCATGCTTCAAGAAATTCTTATATCAACCGCATTTACTATTTACACCATAAATCGTAAATTAATTTTTTTATCCTCATTGCTATACTAATTTTTTGATTCCTAAAATAACCCTCTCATGCCACTTCTCTGGAAAATATTCATGCTAAGGCATAATAGACGATGTATAATCTGTCATCTGGAAGGGATTTGAAAGATAAACAATTTTCTGACAAATAAGTATAAGGGTCCTTCAGAAAACACGTACCGCTTTCGGTATGGTGTATGGATGCGCATGAGTTGATCATCTAACCATTTCAATACCACTCCATTTTCCTTTTGGATTACCGGCCAAGGAATCCGCTTATTGCCATTATCGACGACGATACCGTCCCATGTCACCTTTACGATGGACGTCACCGGAATAATTATTAGCGGCGTTTGAGTTTTGAAAAGAGCCAGTCTATCACTATTCGTTTCGTTCACATTTACATTCAGTAGAACCACGTATTTTTGATCGATCAGAAACACATTACCACAACACTGGTCTTCATGTCCCTCGAGCAACATATTATTTAAAGTGAGAAGATTGTTAAGTTCGAACTCATGTAATTGCTGCTGCAGGACGGAATGGAGGACGACGGGTGTGCGATAGACTTGATAGAAGATGTAGACGAAAAAGTAGAACAGAGCTTTGAGAAAGAGCCAGCTGAGGACGAGGCCACCGAGAAGAAAAGCAAAAAAGGGATAATAAGGTGACGTAGCGTTCAAGGCCACATCAAGGGAACGAAATACAAAGCTCTGCTGCGAGTTAGGTAGATAAGCCAGCTCTCCTTTTGGCCTATAGAGGTATCCGATTAGAACGCCACATTTGGTTAGAACAGCTTTGTTGAACTGACCCGCATCTGCCCTGTACTTGACCTCAATGAATGCCGTATAATGAGATTTTTCAAGCCATGTACTGTATTCCATTGGAGTAGCATTGAGTTGTCGAACGATGCAGCGTAATGTACGAATACTGAATGCTAAAAATTGAAACGGAAGTTTTGTCTTGGAATGGGACTGCAGCGACGTGGGTAGTTTGATGAAAAGTCGATTAGGACGAAGTACATCTACGATGCTTTCGCCTTTGACGTGCTTTATTGTTGCTATACAATCCTTGAGTATGTTTTGGTCATTATCATAAACACGCATTAGATCAGCGCGTCCCTGTTCTATTTGATCTTCGCCCAGCTCTACTTGAAGGTATTCGGGCTTCAATGAAAACCATTTTAATTGCGCAGGCGAGAGATCATTGTTGTAGATTTGTAGGTAAGAGATGAACTGATCGCGATTCAAGGGAAATGGTCCCGCGAGAGCATTGTAGATTTGCGTATGATACTGGAGAACATAT
The DNA here is from genome assembly GCA_905250115.1 of Adineta steineri. Lineage (NCBI taxonomy): Eukaryota > Metazoa > Rotifera > Eurotatoria > Adinetida > Adinetidae > Adineta > Adineta steineri. The sequence goes on along the minus strand of CAJNOI010000063.1, from coordinate 379,423 downwards.
GTGAGTAACGCGCAGACAAGAAGAGACAGAAATGTGTGTTTAAAGTGGTGAATACGTTCGCACTGCTCGTCAAGCAAACGCTGATTGTGAATACGTTGAAAGAGTTTGGCAAGAGGCGACATGAGTGTTGACTGAACGTTGTCGTCGATCTGCTCACTTTTCGAGTTTTTCGCCATTAATAATTTGCCCACAGTGGTAGCCTCCATGCGGTGTGATTGCAAGTATCGTTTACTCATCTCACCTTTAAAAATGTTACAGAAGCAGCCTATGTTCTCTAATATGTTTGTGCAAGTAATGATGACACGTCACTGTGGCAGCTCTCTTTCGTTGTTATCTTGAAACAAAAACAAGAAAGAAAAGAAGTTCCTGAATCAAATAAGCACAGCCGTAAACGGCCGTTTGAAGAGAGGGTCTTTGTGGGTGTGAGTGTGGAGGATAGTTTAGGCATGATAAAATAATATGCACGCCCAGCATTTGACTCTTACAGGTTCTCCCGCAGTAGTATAATCTTTTAAGAAAATTGTTGTTCATAGCATACTAACCTAAACTATATAAAAATGTACCTCGATCAGAATCTGGAAAATATAACATGATTTAATGAGATGTTCTATTCCGGGTTGCCAAATTCAAATTTTAGAAATAAGGTTTTTTCGTTAAAAACCAGGAGTTGACCAGGAGACTTTTCTCGTAAAATCAGGGGGAAAATCAGTAACCTTTCTCTCGAAACCAGAAGGAAAATACGACAGTGTCACGTACTTTATTTGCGAAAAAGAAAAGCTTTGAGATTGGTCGAGGTCGATCGATTCCGGAATTCTAGGAACTGATTCCTGGAATATTGAACATTGCAGAATAGGACGACTGCTCTAGAAATGGGAATTTTACGGGTTGAATTTTTTGAAAAGCCTTCTTTGTCGATCCTGTTTCTGGCCATAAAAAAACCAAGATACCACATAAATTTCTGGTAAAGTTGGTAAAAAAGGGGACAAAACACAAGTTGTTTAATTATTTGTTGTGACGTTCACTTTAAAAGAATGGTTACTATTCGATGTGTCATATATGCTCTCCGAAATTACACCTGTGGACAAAAATCTTTCCTCCCTCTTTATATATGTGCTATCATGCTTTGTATAAAATTTATTGCCGAGTGGAGATATGACTTGAGAGTTTTATTGCATTATGATCTGTATACCATACTGTAATAAAACTCTCAAGTCATATCTCCACTCGGCAATAAATTTTATACAAAGCATGATAGCACATATATAAAGAGGGAGGAAAGACTTTTGTCCATGGGCGTATCTTGTATTTGGGTTCATTTATCTATAAAAATTGTTTTTCAAAAGAATTTGAGATTTTTCCACTGTTTTTTTGTCTGTTTCATCGGAATCATTTCGGTACAACATGTGATTTCAATCGATCCGTTTACCGACGAGGCTAGTTTACCATTTCGCTACTGACTCTCGGTACTTATCCATATCATGTCGGAAGAAATGAGTATTTTTAAAAACAAAAGCTGAAGACGATTAAAATTCTGAAAATTTGGAATCTTTGAAATATTTTATTTTACAGAAAATATCGAAATATCGTACAAATACACAGTTCGAAATCGAGCTTTGTAAATCAGAACTTGTATTTTTTCAAGAATAAAATCCTATTATATGACCAGACTTTTCGCGATTAAGTCTGATCTTCTCGAGAGGGGCTTCTATTAAGTCCAAAAAAACTTTCATAGACTGTGGCTAACAAAACGATTCGAAACATTTCTACAGGTTTCCAAGATTTTTATGAGTTTTTCAAAATTTTTAGCGGTATTTCCAGATTTTAGCATAGCTAGATGGGAATCAGTGAAATTTTGACCTTCAGTTCGAAAACTTTAGCAGTGTTAGCACAAAAATTCAGAATAAAATTACAAAAATATGAAAATATTTTGGAAAGATTAGAAGGCCTCTAATACGTCAAACACATTGGTCATCGCAAAGGGGCTTCTGATATGGGAAGGCGTTTAAGAAAAGAATGAAAAATCAAGAGAATTCCGGAGAAATATTATCAGAAGAAAAGTTTAAAAACCAGGAGGTTTGGCAACCTTGATTCTGTTGTTTCTTCTGACTTACTGTGTACACTGGTTGTTGTTCATCCCTTAAAATAAAACGAAGAATTCTCTCACCGTCCCGTTTTATATTTAAATTGCAACGAACAAGTTGGAAAAAACCAAGTAATATTATTTCTCTCTCTTTCGTAAAAAAAACACTGCGTCACATACATTTATGACTGAGTAAACTGACGCATAAGTATTTCTCTTCTTGGTTTTTTATTCCGAAGGGTGGGTGTAGATGTGAATGAGGGTGAGTATGACAATATATGCAATGATTCATTTTTCTTTTTCCTTTATAATATCGACAACATCTGATTATTTTTTGTACATCGCATTACTCATATGTTTTCTCGTCCTCTTTCCTCTTATATACTTACACTTCGAAATAACACGACTGTATCATCTTCTCATACACGCGGATACCCATATGTTTTGTCATACTTCGTTCTTCTCACAAAATGTACTGAGAGAATACATTTTGATATCCTTCCTCTTCATTAATAATTCTATTTATCCTGTTTGATAGTTGTCTTATACATATAATTTTCTTTCTTAATATTAAAGTCGTCTGTTCTTTTATGCCATCTGTTTCTCTTATATCTTATTCACCTTCAAAATTGGTCAACCGATTCGCCAATAGATTTTTTTCTTGTTCTCTTCCTATATATCCATGGGCGCGTCATCAAACTGCAGTTGTACCCATAAAATAAATTTTTACATCATCATCATCATCATCATACTTCTTATCGATTTTATGCATCACTGTTGCTTTTTCGATCGATTGCCAGCCGAAATTTTGCATGATCTGTTCGCATATTTTTGGTCACATGAAATTATATTCACTTTTTCCAACATAAGTGATCATGTAGATGCTGTCTTATTGGCTTATAATACCTATCAACTTAATTTTCGATCGATTCAAAAGGATCATTTCGATCTAATTTGTAAACGTATTCGATCTGAACAAATTATTTCATTGGTACTTTCCGATGAAAATGATACACCTGCTCAATCAGAACTATTCTTTTCTCGTCTTCAAATTGAACAATTTTCTCAATTACAAACTTTAACATTGATTAACATTGAAGGTGAATCATTGAAATGGATTTTTCCTAATTTATATAAATTGAATTTATTACGTTCATTCACATTTCTTGATTTTTTAATAACTGAACATCCATATCAATATCAGACGACTGAGATGCAGTCACTTATATATGAGAGTTTTGCACAGATTGTGCCTCGTTTAAATCGAATTCATTTGACAAATGGAACATTTCTACCATCTATGCCATTTCCATATCTTCGACATTTAAATCTTGAAAAATGTTCAATCAATGATTTAAAAACTTTATTTCAACATTCAAATCAACTAAGATCATTTTCTCTTTGTTTGGATATGCATAATTCATCGACTTTTGATCAAATATCCTTTCCTGTTCAATTGATTCGACTTCATCTCGAAATCGAAAGTAAATTTAGTAAATATTTTATATGAACACACATTTCTTCTTTGTCACCTATAGATCGAATTATATCAATCGATGAAATGGAATATCTTTTATTAAATCTTCCTTATTTACAATATTTACAATTAGAACTTCTTGGTTTACAAGATCTTTTCGATGGTGATCGATGGCAAAGCTTTACTGAAAATCTCATTATATTCAATTTTAAATTCAATGCACATTATAATTTGAATAGAAATGTTCTCGAATCATATCGTACTTCATATTGGATTGAAGAAAAACATTGGTTTGTTGGATATAACAATAATTCTATATTTTCCATACCTCATTTTGCTCCTAATTATATTGATATGTGTCAAGATTTGATCTTTGATTCAACAGGTTCGGATTCAACATTACCCTATAGTCGTGTAAAGACGATTTCATTCGGACGGAATGAAGTTAGACCGGATTATTATTTAACTCATATCAATACATTAAAAATTCTATCACCGCTATCAATTTCATTTCTTACATCATTTATTGATCTTAATCAAATAAAATATTTATCTCTGTCGTCATTAGATGATATATTAACATATGTACCGTTGAAAGAAACAATGCCTCAACTTCGTGAACTATCTATTCACATGTCGGTTGATATAGATACAATTAATCGAATAGGAAACTATCGATTTGAACAAATTCATAAATTAGAGATACGCATTTGTGGTCAATATAATGAATATATAACTGAAAAACTAATTTTTCTTTTTCCTAATGTTCATCATTTAATATGTACACCTGAGACTAATCCCAAAGAAGTCATGTATCGTTGTGTTAATGGATTCAAATATTTATTAAATGCATCATTTTCTCTTCGAATTTCATCTAATATAGAGAGAGATTTCGAGTTCATTACTAGACAATCACGATGCAGTACCAAAGATAATTTTATATGTCAGGTTTGTCATCCATTAAAAAGGGAACTAATATTTTCTGTCCATTGGTGGTTTGGAAAACAAGTAAATTATTCTCATTAGATCGAATTATTTTTGATTAGTTTTCTTTTTCTTTAGTCATCATCTTTCTTCACTCGATACTGCTCAATACAACCAAAATATCATTGGCATCGAATTCGATATTATTGGTTAAAATTTATGGATAAATTATTGCCTAAATGTTTTCCTTATATTCTATGTATTGTTATAATCTATTCAGTAAGTATCTGGATTATAAAAATATCTCTAAGTAAAAACTATGATTGTTTCACAATATGCTGTAGATCAATCATTGCTCTTTTCCTCATTATTTTTCTTGTTTCTTTATTTTTATCTGCTATTTCTTGGCATAATGGAAATTATTTCCCTGCTCTTATATGTACTGTGATTTATCTTACACTTTTTTTACTTTCTGTATGTGTTTCTACAATATTAGATAAATATTTAGAATATAAATGAAAATAAAATTTGTTTTTTTACATTTTGTTGACTATAGATTATAAGATTAAAATGACCTTCACCCAAATAATATAAAAAAAGATGGGTCTGGGTGTGGGGTGTGGGTGAGGGTGAGGTTTGTGGGTGATTCTAAGTATGGATGTTGGTGTCTGTTCTTCTCTCGCATCCACCGACACCCACCCCTCAGTGAACTCAGTAGTACCTATAACCATGACAACATATTCTTGATTCCAATATGCGATGCCTTGATTTTTGGGTTGTTGTGAATAATACACATTGGCAACCGAAAACCATACATCATACTACCTTTGACCGTAGCTAAATGAACAATGGCACTAAAGTTTGATGAACTAAAATCCTTTTTATTTCGAACAACGGTTCGCGTTAAAACCCACATTTGCATCAACGGTTTTTTTCGTTTAAGAGACATCCATAAACCCATGAAAGGTTAATGCAAAGTTGAAATAAGGAGAAGGATTTTGTATACTGCTGTCTTTTTACAGTGTAGGATAAAATGGTCAGTAGAATTTTGATAAAATTCTGTTAAACAAGTTCTACTCAAACAGTAAAGAAAATAACTAACTGTCAATTCTGCTTAATCGTGTAGAATTCTGTTTTCTATTGTTAAGAATTCTGCAGACCCTCTATGCAGGGTAAATGAGGACATCTTTCGTTAACTGATACCATACGACTCTTATCGACTACTCATATTTAGATAAGGACAGAAAAAAAACAAACAAGACTTCTTTTTATCAAAAATAGCGATGACTTCCATCGAGGATAGACTTTAGAAGATAAATATTGTCAATGAAAATGATTCATTAGATTCATTACCATTATCACAAAGTTATTGTGAATTCTATTAGTATCTTGAGTCTTAATTACAAATCCAGAACAAGAAGGAATACCAGTGACTTTTTTGTCATGTTCAAGATGGAGAAACTATTGGTTTTGCTTCACATAACAAGGTGATCGTCTAGCTGTAATGGAAGATCCTTATGTTGATCAATCATATCAAGGTCGAGATATTGTTGATCTTCTGATTTGTGACTGTGCACGAGAGCATGGTGTATTATGTTTAACATAGCGAACGTCTATGAAAAATCGTCGCGCACAAGCTGTTCATAATCGAGGTGAGGCATTTTAACTTTAACTTTCACAGTAAAGTTAAAGTATCATCGCTAAACTACACACTTCCATTGTGAATAATGTTTATTTTTTATGATTTTTTTAGTCTTTGAAATTGATTTTAGATAATAATGAAGAATTTGATTGAAGATTTAGTTTTATTCTTTCTTATTACATTTTTAATTCTGTCACCTTTTATTATATTGTTCACATTTATTCTCTTATCCTATTTCTGGTCTTTACCACTGACATTACTCATTGCTTTGATCTATGGTAGTTGGATGTATATTGATCGCTATACTCCTGTTCGAGGAGGGCGATGGTCGGATCGTTTGCGTCGATTATCTATTTGGTCAATAGTTTCTAATTATTTTCCAGTAAAATTAATCAAAACTGAAGATCTTGATCCAAATCGAAATTATATCTTTGGTTATCATCCACACGGTACAGCAACTGTCGGTGCTGGGATCAATTTCCTAACAGAAGCAACACATTTTTCAACTTTATTTCCTAGTATTCGTCCTCATTTGATGGGTCTTCATACCAATTTTTTCTGTCCATTTTTACGTGAATTATTTCTTAGCTTGGGTACGAATAACATTATCGATCTATCATCGAATGTTTTATTATTCTAGGTGAATGTTCTGTCTCACGAGAGAGTTGTCAATATTTCTTAAATGGTTCATCTGGTCAAGGTAATGCTGTTGTTATTGTGACTGGTGGTATGAAAGAATTGTATTTAACCGAATATCAAAGGATGATATTCTATTTAAAAAAGAGGAAAGGTTTTATACGATTAGCATTAGAAAATGGGTTAGTGAATATGTAATTAGGATGAATAGAAAAGAAGAAGTTTTGTTTATTAGTGTATCATTAGTACCGGTTATAACATTTGGAGAAAATGAACATTATCGACATTATAAGAATTGGATTTCAAATCGATGGATTTGGGGACGATCAATCGTCGGTTGTTTACCTCTTCGTCATCCTGTAACGACCGTTGGTAAGATAAAACTTTCTTTCCCATTGGACTCAATGGAAAAAAAATCATTTTATTCTATTAGTTGGTAAACCGATTCATGTCAATCAAATCATTGATCCATCGCAAACAGATATCGATCAACTTCATGATCAATATCTTCAAGCAACTGAACAGCTGTATAATACAAACAAAGCAAATTATGGTTTTGAAAATGTGAAATTAGAGATCATTTAGATAACATCTGGACAATGAAGCTTATTTCTCTTGTTAATCTTAAAGACCTACATCAATCAATCAATCAAACATTGAGTAACTGACACATACGAGAAGGAGAACATATCTATTAAGCTTATATATCCATGACATAGTGTATATTTCAAGCAGAAAATAAAATGAAATCGAGTTATTCGACTATTACTCGCCCTTTCTTATTCTTACAGCAAGTTGTTTATACTTATAACAATTTTATACGACATACATCGGTAATAATATTTCATTGCTATTTATTGTACAGAACACAGATGGACGAGCCGCGATGTGAAACCCCAGGGTGGGTGGGTGGATGTGGGTGTGGGTGTGTGTGGGTGAGGGTGTGGGTGTGGGTGTGGGTGTGGGTGTGGGTGTGGGTGTGGGTGTGGGTGTGGGTGTGGGT
>CAJNOI010000063.1:339766-371651 GCA_905250115.1 Adineta steineri | reverse complement strand
TGGGTGTGGGTGTGGGTGTGGGTGTGGGTGTGGGTGTGGGTGTGGGTATGGGTGTGGGTATGCGTGAGAGTGTCTAGATGAATGTCAAAGTAGATGTGAGTGTGGATGTTTCTGTAGATCATGCTGAGAAAGAGATAATCGAAACTCATACACACGCCTACTCTGACACCATCTGCTGCATGTTATAATGTAGTCAGTGCAGCAGCATATGGGTAATCTGAAGTAAATAATCATTACTAGCTTGTCTAGATTCGAATACAGTACCGTGATAATACACATTTAGCAAAAAGAATCATTCAACCATAGCGATTATTATGACACAATTATGTTATTTATCAACTGAATGAATCCGACAATCGACAGCAGAACTCAAATTTTCAAGTTTTATAATGTACAAATATCATTAATAGCGATGTCCACTGTTGTTTGTAGAACCGGTATTAATTGATGATTCAACATTTATCCCGTTTTATTGTTTTCAATTCTCTGATAAAGTCTCTTCTCTTAAGAATGAAGCATATGGTTATACGAAGGTCGTCATCACTGTGAATGTTTTGAAATATTGCTTGATATATTCTTCGCGCATCTGATGCTATTATAGTCTCTATTCTACCAGAAGTTCGTCTCATTTTCATCACAATTTCAACATATCGAACATTGTGATGCATGAAGAATATGATGAAACTTGATCAGAAGCAGAGGGTGTGGTTGCTTGCTTGTGAATATAAAGACACTAAGTAGTCATCTACAGTGATGTCTGCATACACTCATACCCACTCTTATGATATAATAGCAAAATCTATGGTTATTCTTATCAACCCCTAAAAACAAATGAAATTGAGAGATCGGTCATCGGCCGAAATGTATTATTTATTTTTCTATTGGTCAGATAAAAACACTCAAGCCTACTCCTGAATGTTAATAGTAACTACAAATTTACGTCTACTACACTCTTTACTTTTTTTTCGAAAGATATTTTACTTTTATGTTGATCTTATAAGCTCTGTCGCTACTATATTTAATTCACAGCAGACTGCCAGGAGACAAGTGATTTCTCTAATGAATTTTCTTTTGCATGACTAATGAAGTAAAAAAGCAACAACAAAATAAAGGGGAACTTAATGATCAGCTAACTGTTCTTCTAAAACAATTCTCTAATTTTTGCCTATTTAAAAAAATTAGCGTCTTCTGTATCACAAAATAAATTAAATGGCAACAAGCTGGACTTGTATGCAAAACTTCCTTTGATTGTCACTAACTAATAAATCATACTAGTGAAGCAAGAATCATTTGGATAAAGTAAGAGTAACAGTTGTGTAATTATTCCGAATCAATTGTTTCTGCCGTCTTAATTGGCAACACGATAAATTTTCTCTTCTCGAAATGAGATTATGAAAACTGTTCGTTTTTATAAGGAAGTTGCATTATCATTGTCGAAAACTAGTTTCATCTTTCCATCAACTATAGGTCGTTGAATTCAGTGAAAAAAACACATCAATACTTTTTATGTAATTCAAAAATCTTCAAACATGACATAATATTTTTTTGAAAATCAAACTACTTTATTCAATTCTTTTCCGTTCCGGTCAATAACTTAAAAGAGGAAATTTCAATAAATTCATTTAGACAATGACTTTTGTGAGAAATATTCGACAACGTTTTTTTGCAAATTATTCGTTTCAATTAAGTTCATATAGATCTACTCAGAAATGATAATAAAGACTATGTCAAGTCTTACCAAATACTTCTTGTAAAAGGATGTTTATTGATATTTCTCGCTCATTATGTATCATCAACTGTTGTTTCTGCTGTAAAACATGTATTAAAAAAAATCGCACCTAACTTATCTTTACTCTTTCCTTTTAATTATCTTGAAATGTGCAGAAACGCATCAATACTATGCTAGTGTATCGTATTAAAAAGAACAACAATGCCTCATAGTTACTTTATCCTACATGACTGAACGCATGATTCCTATAAGGATGATACATGATGTTTCGGTCATCTACACTTTAACACAAATATCATTTATGATTCCTTTCAATAGCTGCATCAAAAACTATCGACACCAACTGAACACTCGAATGACTTGCTATCAAAGAGTAACAGCGATCTGTGGATTCTACGATGCAACTTCTTTTTAAAAGATCGCCTATCACTATCTTCTTGGATAAGATATTATAATAGAAGGTACTTCTTCAACACAGAAATTTGTTTATAATAATCGATTTTACGATCAAATTGATCGTGAGTAAGATAACAATTCTCATGTTCGTATAGATTTTTCTTAACGATATATCACTCATATCTACATCTTCAAATGAATTGAAAATAATATTTATAATATGATTGACAATATTGAGAAAAAATAACATTTCGTTTTCCACAACATTCTATTGGACAAACACATGTAATAACTGTACGTTTAGATAAAGTAATTCGTTACTTATCACAATTCTTTTCTTTCTTTCTTTCATAATATTGAATGAGTATTCTGAAGGCAATTTAATTTTAAAAAGCCATTTTTCTTCTCCTCATTTGATGATGACGGTTTTAATTCCATAAATGGTTAAAGGAAACTAATGTAATATTTTCCTTGTTGCTATTCTACTCGTTTTGTGTATGTATACTAGTCATGACTGTAGTTATGTTTTTCTCAGACATCTGACTAACAATCTACAGCACTTTCTTTTTGCTGTGATTAAATATTAAACAAGAGAGTTCGAGAAAATGAAAGAAAAGACAAACAGTAATATTAGTAACTAAAATATTCCTAACAAAACATAGTTAAAAACATCAAGATCATAAAAGATGTTTTGGATATTGTTTGTTTTATTGGTATTTTCTGCTGGTGATTGTGTTCTTATTGGTACAATAGATAATAATATATTGATTGGTGATATATCTAAATCATTATGGAATATAACACAAAGTCGGTGTATATGTGAAATGATAAATTCAAATGGAATGTTATCGACATTAAATTACTTTTCAAGAAATCAAACTTGTCAATTATTTTATACAAATTATACATCGATTTTAATTGAATTTAGCCTGAATTCTTCATTGATATTTATGAATCAATCAGCAATATTCATAGCACAGAGTAGGTATATTAATATAAATACTACAAACATATCATAGTTTTGCTATTCAACGAGCTAAACATATCTGGAAAAATTTCGTAAGATTTTTGTTTCCGGTGAAAATCCCATCCTTTCTAGTATAGCACGTTAGAGGTTAGCCAAAAATGTTAATATTATATAGATTCGCACATTCAAATGCATCATGTCAACCTCATTTTCAGATTCTAGTACAGCTATAGCTATAAACAAGTATCATAGAAGCCGTAAGGCTTGTAAACTCATTGGAACTTCTGTAAGATTCATCACGATGCATCCATAATGAGCTACACTATCGGTAGAACATTGCATGCAAAGTTTTAGACGAAGCTTTACCCAATTATTCTATCTTCTTTTTAATCTCATTTTTGCAATATAGATCAGATGGCGTCAAGAACAACACCATCATCGTCAACATCAACATCAACATCAACATCAACATCAACAACAACGCCAGGTTAGTAATATGCTAGAGGATTACTAATAGCCTAAACGATGAGTATCACAAGTAACCAAATCTAAAAGTTTTGGTTTTAGCTGTCCGATGTTTTTCATCTAAATATGGAACATCGGCTGGAGACAAAGTAAATGCTAGTTTCAAGCGGATGAATCTACATCTATTAAAAATATGAAAAATAGAGATCACCATAGAAGACTGGCAGCTCGCAAGTTCTTGATGAGAAAAATGATTCTTTTACACAGGGAACTCTACTATTTTAATAAAATGTTACTAGGGTGTGAGTGTGGCTGAATGTGATACAAGACGAGTCACCCACACTCACACCCACCCATAACGTGGTTTACACATTACAGAGCATTTTTCTCCTTATTTAGTATCTACATCGAATTTGTTGATAAACGGTGATGCAGAAACTGAATCATGTGAAGCTGCTAGCGGTGCCACGCCTCCAACAGGTTGGAGCTATAATGGAACAGCTACACAAGTATATTATAACAATACTTATGCGGATCAAGATTTCACAGATCCAGGACCAAGGTAAAATAAAGATAGATCAATTATTCTAAATAAAATCTTTTATTTCTGCAGCAATCGTGGGAATTGTTATTTTTATGGTCAGAACACTGGAAATAGTGCTATGTGGCAATATGTCAACATGACTAGTACGATCAATGCCGTTCTTATCGATAGTCATACAGTTTATTATAATTTCTCGGCATGGCTTGGTGGCTGGCTAGGGGATCCTGATTATGCTCAAGTATCATTAACATTCTTCAATCAAACCAATCAGGCAGTGGGCAGCACCGTTACTCTGGGACCAGTAACACATAAAGATCGAGCAGACATAACTTCACTGCTCTATCGAGAAGCTGATGGACTTGTACCTGTTGGTGCTCGTTCTTTTTTAGTGTCCGTTCGCATCACCCGTATCGCCGGACTCATGGCGGATGATGATGTAGATAATATAGCATTTTACTTACATCAATGAATGTTCACCATTACTAGACTATGAAAACTCATTCATTCTATATAATATGCTCATCTGTTTTTAAACCAAACAGTGATGCTTTTTACAAATTGTAACAAAAGCGTTGTTTAGATTAAAGGTATCCGTGTGGGTGAAGTTATGTGAGTTTCATAATATAAAATAAAGAATTAAAAATTGAGAAATCATGTAACCTGTCGAGGAATTATAAATGAAAGTAAATAATGTAACCACATGGAAATGGCTAAACAACCATGAAATCAGAGCAGAAACCGAATCTACATCTTTCAATAAGTAGTGGATGTGGGTGTGGATTAAAGAAAACGAACGAACGAGAAATCAATACGTTTTTATGAGATAAACAAAAAAGAAGAACCAAAAATTATTCAATAAAACGATATGAACGTAAGATGAATAAATAAGGAAATAATGGATGGAAATAATTCCTTTATTGTTTTAATGGATTTAAATGAATTCAGATGAATAAGAAGCGCACGAGAAAATTAAGAGAGAACTTCCGAGATGATCGACATATGCACAGATTGCTGTCTAATATCGCCTATTTTCTTTGAAATTAATATATTAAGAGAAAAAAAGTAGTATCTCTTCAAAATTGATGATATGTTTTTCATTATAGAAGTAAAGAGTACGATATATTAAAATATGATAGAAAAATGATTCAAGAATTTGACAAAGAAACTAGATAAGTTCTGTATCAAGTGATGATAATATTGCGTCAGTCGCTGCTTTTATATTCGAAATAAATCGATGAAATATGAGGGTTTCACAAAAATAACTACATACCATTTTTCGTCTTTGTTTCGATTTTATTTAGTAATTATGAACTCTATGTCATGTTGATTTTCATTTCTTTCTAATATTGTTAAAAATTTAAATAGCAACAGAATAGAAAGGGGAAACTATCATATCTTCTACATTATTATTTTTGAATATGATCATACTTCTCTTTCGATAGTTCCTAATAAGTATATATAAATTTTATCTTTCACTATGTTGTCACGATTAATCATGGAACAAGAGTTTTATTTCAGTCAGTAACAACAGGCACTTGGAAGTGACCTATTCAGGTTGGTGACTGTTGCAAAAACGAAAACAAAAAAAATGTCGCGATAACATATAGTAGAGCAGCAAGAGAAGAAATATGGAGATTTTTAAATTACAGGTGTTTATATATGATATACAAATGTAAGAAAGTAAGGAGAAGAAAAAAGTTGTTTATGATGTTTCCAATCAAGACACAGAGAGAGAGGGAGAGAGTGAGGAAAAAGCTGTACACACACATATAGATTTCATGTCCGATAAGAGCCTTTTTTTGTGCTCGTTTATAATGAACGAAAGAAAATATGTTTTTTCAAAAAAGAAATGGCAGTAGAAAAAAACCAACACGAAGGTAAAGAACCTGTAATAAAGAAATGCTGCTAATACATATATGTTTTTAGAAACAATAATAAAAAGAAACAAAACAAAATTGACAATCTTTTTTACATAGATATTTTAATTTTATCGTAGATATTTGTTCAATTCAATGAAGGCACAATCAGGTACATTGTTTTTATGCATTAATTTGTCACATTCATTTAAGTAACCAACAAGTACTTCGAGCGCCGGGTGTCTAGGCATATCATGTGCTTCTATAAAAATATAAAAATTAAATATGAGAAAAGAAATTAATAAAGAAAAAAATATATTCACCAAGTATGGCACTATTAAGTACACTGGAAACAGATTCACGTTGAGATGGTTCTAATAGATGAGCAAGTGGTGATAATTTTGGATCTGGATATGCTAATAAACTAAATGCATCTTGTAGAGTTTTATCATTTTGTGTATTTTCTCCGTATTCAACACTTAGTTGTTGTTTAAGTGCATGCAATTCTCTACCAAATTGAAGAATTCTAATAAGTAGTTGATCATCTTCTTTTTGTCCATCTGATAAAGTTGCTTCCATATCCATTGTATGAGTTAAATTACCATTACCATCACAATCCATTCCATCAAGAACTTCTGTTGTTTTTATTGAACATCCATTACTGTTTATATTATTATTATTATTATCATCATCTAATAGTGAATGACCATTAGAAATTTGATTTGCGGATACTGTTCCATGATTGCTAAAACCATTTGTTGTACTATTACCAGAAAGATCATCATCCATATCCATAAGATTAGTAACAATATTATTTGATGGCAATAAATTTACTGTTGAATTAATTTCTAATCAATTTCAAATATAAAATTATTAGAAATATAATTAAATTATTTTACCTTGAGATACATCATTATTATTTGTATTTGATTGATGTGAACAAGAATTGATTGTTCCATTACTATGTTGTTGTTGTTGTTGCAACCCTGAAGTCGTTCTGGATGTATGTGGACTATTAGAACGTGAACGTGAAGATGTATTTGATTTTGTCATAGGTGATGATGAACGTTTACTACAGAGTGAACGATTTAATGCTAATGATTTTGTTGTTTGTGAGGATATGGACGGTGTAGAAATTTCGCTTTCAGTTCCATTTATCATTTCAATAAATTGACGAACTTTAAGTACAAATAAAAGGTTTTTATTATTGAGCAATGTAGGAAATAGTTCTTTTGTTTTTTCAATTGCATCTGTTGTACGACCTTCAAGAATTAAATGTTGAATAACTAAAAAGAAAATATTTTTTTTTATTAAATTTAATATTTCAAACGAAAATTCTTTTCTTTAATTTACGTTGTCTATTACGCATTGAATTAAGTTCATCAGCATAAACACTTTCAGCATTTTTATTAAATTGTTCAGCTGTAGCACAATAACCATAATGAACAAGATAAGTTGAAACAATACGACGTAATTGTGTTTGATGTAATAATTCATTTTCTTTCAATGTACATTCTACTATTCCTCGACGAGTTTTTTCTCGAAATTCCTATTTAATTTTAAATTAAAATTTTTTTGTTTACTTTTTAATTAATTAGTTTTATCTTACATCCATATATTTGTCTATATCAAATTTAAATGGACTAAGACCAAAATTAGCTTCAATAGCTTCGAGTGGAGTTTGTAAACCTACGGTTGGATAGATTTCTGACTGAAATATAATAAATAAATATATATGTACATACAAAATAAATGTCTGAAAAGAAGTAATTACCGGTATATCTTTGAAAGATGTACCTAAAAAAAAATAAAAAGATATGAATGAATTTTTTTATAAAACAATAGTAAAATATACCAATATTATAACCATTACAAGTATAAAAACAGAAATTTTCAAGAAAATTAATACAACAACCAACATAATCGCCAGTAGTAAATGTTGGCCCATAAGCAATACCGGAACCTGATGAACAAAATGAATGACCATCATCACCATGATAACCATATGAGCCTTTATCCCATCCTGGTAAACGATTAAGATTTACATCACTCGTTGATAGTCCAATACCCATATATCTAAGAATTAGAAATAGTGAAATTCAATAAAATTTGTAGAAATAGTAATATTAACTTACCCATCACGGCCTTTGCTTAAAATTCTCACTTCATAATAATAAATTCCAGTAAGTGATGGAATGGGATGATCAGAACGAACACTAGCAGCATCTTTATGTGATTTGCCAGGTCCTAGAATACAATTTTCTTTTCATATAAAACGATTTTATTATATACAAAATACGAACCTTTATATGTAACAACAAGATTATTTTGTTGAAGAACTAAAGTCGGTGCTTTTTCTTTTGAATTCCATTTTGATGGTAATGGTGTATCGTCACTAATATGTGGATAGAGTTGAGCAAGACGTTCTAAACCAGTTTTTGTCGTTGATGTTGTAATTCTTGTTGTTATATCATTTGATTTATCTGTCATTTTTTGATTATATCTTGATAATCGTCGTCGTTGATGTTGAATATATAGTTTAATTAATGTAAAAATAAAATAAACTATATTAATTGCAATAATTAAACAACATGTAATATATGCGTAATTTGTCGAACAACTTTGATCCATTCCATATTTGTAGATAATAAGTTAAATCAATAGTTTAATTGTAAAATAAAGAATATGTATGATAAAAACAACATATACAAATAACAACAACGTAAATCAGCTGACGCGCTCTATGTCGCAGTTATGCATTCATGTAACAAGATGGCGTACGAATCGCTATTATTATATATATATTTTTTTTTTTGTACTGTCTTCTTTTCTCACGACAGAAAAAAAGAGAATGTTTATCAATCGATAATATTTAATACTGTTATATTTATAAAAATATATATAAACTATTTGAAATTATTTTGCAAATATTTAATCAAGTTTTTCTAATATACTTAGTAGTAGAATATGATTATATTGAACCTACAAGAAGGTTTCATTGTAATCAGTAAGTGGCGCTTTTAGGGTGAAGTTATAATCATTCTATTGTCAAACCATATATATATAGCAAAATTTGTTAGTATTTCTGAGACATAAAGTTTATTATAGCAAGCTGATATATCAGTCATGTAGTAAAATTAATTTACAATTATTATATTTCAATAAACATTTTTCTTTTGTATACCTAACAACGGCAATTCACATAAAATAAAATTTTCAAGTCATTTTCTTAAAACAAAACAGGAAAAAATATTAATTAAATAAATAACAACTATTAAAATTTAATTTCTTATTTTCATTCATGCCTACCACTTTTTCTTTTTCCTTCCTTGAGCTTTTATTCAACACAATTTGTAAAATACTTCAATAACATAATTTACAATTGTCATTTTTTTTTCTCTTTCAATCTTTATATTACTCTTTAAACGGTTTCTAAGATACATCAAAGTTGCATTCCATATAAGAACAAACATATTACCAAGAATAAAAACAAATATCATCTAGTAACGTTCATTCGTATTCTTCTTCGTTACTAGTAACATATATAATAATAAAAACGTCTGAACGGTAAGCAATCGTTAATTTATAGAAATGTCGGAAATTGAAGTGAATAATTTTAATAATAATGATGATGATGATCAAACACGTCAAACTGAATCGGAACAAAGATATACACCATATAGTAGTATAAAACGAAGTCAGTCTGATGATCATTTAACTCCAGTCATAGTCGATGATGAATATGAACCACAACCAGCCTCACCACGTCGAGTAAAACCTAGTTCAAAACCTGCAAAATTAAGTTATATACCAAAACTTAAAACTTCAAAAAATATTTCAACATCAATGATTATTACAAGAAACAAATCACCAGTACAGAAATGGAATGGAACACCAGCATCATCATCAAAGACACGTTAGTATATAAACGTCACCACATTATTTTGAAGAGACTCTTCTAAATAGAATGGTTGATAGATTGATAAATTGTCTATTATTCATTGTTTTTTTTGTCTATAGCTCGACCGATGGCAGTTATACCACAAATTAGTCGTCGTCCAGTACAAGGTGTTTTAATTCGATTGTTTCGTAATGGTGATGCACATCATATTGGTGTTAAAGTTGGAATAAATGAATTAGAATTTAAGTCCTGGGAAGCATTTCTTAATTATTTAAATCGTCAACAAAAACTTACTTTACCATCTGGTGGTATTCAACATGTCTATGCTCTAAATGGTCATGAAATTCGTTCAATAAATAAATTTCAAAATCGTCAATCATATGTTGTTGCAACTGGTATATTTCTTAAAACAAAATATCTACATGTAAATGATGCATTTAATGATGATTCTGAGTCAAATGTTAATCAACCACCAGCTCCTAATGGAAATACACGAGCATTATCAATGAAACGATGGCGTTTACCAGCAGCAAATAATGAACAAATATTTATATTACCATATTCTCGTTTAAATCTTTATGAAAGTATTCTTTTAAATCGAAATACTACAACAACATATGATCAATGGTTAAGTGAAGAAGTAACAGATTTACTTTCACATTATATTGGTAATGATATTATTACACATTTATATGCAATAACAAAAACTGTTTTTGCTGAAGTAAAAATAATGATAAATTCATAAAAAATTTATTTTTATAATTATTTTCTTTAGGTAACAAGTTTTTCATATTTATTTAATACACTTAAAACAACGGATAAATTTATTGCATGTACAGATGAAGAATTTCAACATGCTAAACGTTATTTAGCAACAATGCAACCTGATGAATTTTTTGCTAATAACCTATGGCCACGACGACAAGTGACTACAATTCAAAGATATGTTCCTAAACCAGGTATTGATTGTTTTTTTCTAAAACAATATACATATTTTCATCTCTTGATAAATTATAGTTAACATCGATGCAAATCTATCGATTAGTTGGGTGTAAGTTATAAAAGATAAATTTCCTTCTTTCTCTAATTTCGAATATCTGCTAGTCATGGTTATGATGGTACTAAAGAACAAACAAAAAATATTTATGCTTTAGCTGAAAATGAAATACTCTATGTAATTGGTTCAATATGTGTTATATATGATCCAGAAGTAAAACAACAACGGTTTTATACTAAACATAATAATCCAATAACTTGGTAAGTGACATTACATTTATCAATAACGAATAATATATTAATTGTTTATAATTTAGTGTTAGCACTCATAAATATCATACAATAATTGCTTCAGCTGATTCAGCTTCATCAAAAGAACGTTCATATGCTACAATACATATTTGGGATTATGAGAAACTTGAAACTTTAGCTGAAATACGAAAAGATCAATTTGGTTCGGATATATCTCTCTTATCATTTTCACCTAAACCAGATGATAATTTAATTCTTATTGTTTCGCGTGATAAACCAAAAGTTCTTTTATTTTTTGATTGGAAACGTAATGAAATAATCTATAGTATCACCGTAAGTAACATTATTTTACCGAAATATCTTCATAAATTTTTGTTTTTTTAGAGTAAATCTGATAAAATACTTTCGGCATTATTTGTATTTGATACAATTGAATGGATTGTATGTATAACACAACAACATTTAATTTTTTATCAAATTAATTGGAAATCAAAACCATTACGTATAGCTACACAAAGAGAATCAGAAGTTCAAGTACGAGCAATTTGAAATAACAATATGAATTCTATTTTTGTTTATGAAATTTCTAGAATATTTATACAGGTGCAGTTGCATGCGATCATTCCGGTGAATTATTAGTTATCGGTGATAAAGTTGGAAGTATACATATTTGGACTTTAGTTGATAATGAACCAAAATTAGAAGAAGTACAAGAAAGTATTTTAGAGGTAATCATTATATTATTAGAAAGTTAAAATCGATTTCAATCTTATTTATAGAATGATGTACATCTTGTCGTATGTATCAATCAAGAAACCTTTCTTCTGGCAAATGGACAAAATCAAATAAAACTTTGGAATGTTAATTTAAATACATTTGATGAAATACAAGTATAAATTATGAATAAAAAAAAGTATTTAGTTATTATTTATTGTTTTCTTCTCATTAGTTAAATGATACTTATGGTTCGATACAATCAATTTGTCATATTGAAAAAGGATTAGCGATTGGAACTAAATTAAATTATATTCTATTGAAAGAAATTGATAATGAACAAATTGATGTTATTATGCGAGTATGTTTGATATTAAATCAAAGATTTTTATCCTATGATTTTATTTAGGGACATAGAACTCCATCAATGTGTATATGTTGTAATAAGAATACGGATGATTTCTTTTCTATAAGTTCGGATCGACATTTATTTAAATGGAATAATAAAACGAGATCAGTTGAATGGGCCGTTAAATCTCCGGTAAAGTCTTGATTTTTTTCTAATAAATTTCGAAATTTTAATTTACTATTTTTAGCAATTAATTTCATGTGCTGCTTTACATCCAGAACGAAATATAATTGTTCTTGGAACGGAAACAAGCAAATTACTTATATATGATACATTATCTTCATTTTATATAACAACAATATCATTAAAGACTAATACAGGTGTAAAATCCGTTCGATTTTCACCAGGTAAGAAAATCTTCGAAGATTTTGATTAATACACAGTTTGATGAAATTTAGATGGTGCAGATTTAGCAATTGGATTACAAAATGGAGCAGTTTTCATTTTCAGTGTATTAGGTAATGGAGAATTTCATCTTCGAACAGATGGAACACTGCAGAATAATAATGTACCTGTCACTGATATTATATGGTCAATTGATTCTAGTTATCTTCTTGCTGTTTATAGTGATAATAATTATAATATTTGTAAGTCAAATAAAAATTTAAATTAATAATTCATTTTATATTAATAGGGTTAATGCCATCGTTTGATATTGTCAAAGAAAAAAATATTCAAAATATTCCATGGCAACAAGCAACACATCCAATGGCTTGCAATACAATTGGTAAAATAAAACTATAGATTTTCCTGTAACTATTACTATCGATTTTCTAGACAAATCAATTATGGAAATGCAAACATCTGCCATCGTTTTATCACCTAATCTTGTTCTATGCTGCAGTAAAGATGGTCAGATTCGTTTATTTGGCAATTTTTATGAAGTAAATATTCATATATATAAAATTAATTAACGATTCTTATTGAAATATTTATTTTTTAGCGAAGTTCTCAAATTTTACAAACTGGTCTTGGTTCTGTCCAAAATATGATACCATCTACAAATAACAATGCATATCTATTATCAATAAATAATAGTCCTGCTATTGTTGAGGTCATAATAAACGTTGAATCACAATAAGAAATTTTCTAAAAATTATTTTTGCTTATTGTTATTAAAAAGCTTTTATTAATTTTAAAAAAAAATATAAAAATCGATGGAAGCTGCACCAATAGATTGTGTAAAAAGAATTCACTCAAGTACGGTTGTATATATATCACATGAAATGTGTGATTAAAAAAGAAAAAGAAGAATATATTTTTAATTAGTCAATTGAGCTTGTTTCAAATAAATGTTTTTGAGCGTAATAATTCACCATAATTAGAATATGAATGAGAACATACAGGTAATTCACGTGTTGTATCACCAAAAGTTTGTCCAACGCGATATTTACGTTCTTAAAATATACAATCATAAGACTTTATTTTTGTTTTATGTATAAGAAACTTACGAGGTAGATAACCAGTATATTTCGGAACCATACCAATATTAGAATAGATTCGATAAGATGGACCACCTGTTGCTGGACGTGATTTCATCAAACTAAAAGATAAATTATAATTTTCGTTTTTTAATTTTGAAAAGAATAATAGTTCTAAGAGAAAAGAGGATTAACTATAATTAAAGCAGATTATTACTAAACTTAAATAACTTGTCTAGAATGAGATAAATTTACATTTTTATATATGTTGATTAATGAAGTTAGTAGAAGATTTACTTTTCTGGATTAGTATTAATCGATGGTGGTGGTTGATTATCGATGGATGTAGGAAGATTTGTCATAGAATGTGTTGTTTCAAATGCAAAACGATTTAAAGCTTTATTTGTTGCTTCATGATAACGTAAACCAAGACCGGCTCCAATTGGAATAATACGAGGAATGTAACCTGTATAACCGGGTATAGGTGGTTCAACAAATGGACGACGATCATCTATATTTATATTCTTAAATTATTCAGAAGTTTTCTTTTGTATATATACCTTTTTGAGCATTCTGAAGTGGATGATAAGCTCGATGATAATCAAGAAAATGTTTAACAGTCGTATCACTATTTGTACTTTGTGTTTTTGGATAACCAGCAATGGCACTCTTTAATTCTCGTACATTTTGTCGGCCTTGTTCATATGCATTTTTCGTTTGTGATAAACACGCATCAGTTTCAACACGATATCGATTACTATGTTGATATTTTCGTTGAGGAACATAGCCTGATCATATATATATATAACAATTATCATCATACAGAGAAATATGATGATTTTCATTACCTGCATAACCTGGAATTAATCCATCTGGAAATTCTCGTGTTTCATATGGATTAGAAAGATCATATTGAACTTCTTCCGGTTGTGTTGGTTTTAATGGGCTTGTAGGTTCTTGTGATAAGATATGTGTTTGTTCACCGTATGTATGACCTTGACGAAACCGTATTTGATGGATATGTCCAGTATATCTACGAAGTAGATTCTCAAGTTTTAATATTTAAAATCTATATACATATATATGTATTCTACATTTATTCGAACAAAACTTCTTTTCTTTGATTCTTTTAAGAATCATTACAAGTTTCAAACATACGATCTCCTATGGTTTCATATAAAAATCAACAAATACAAAACTATTAAAAGAATCCCATGATTGTCTTAGAAAAAAATTACTCGCATATTATATTCTTTATATTTTTATCTTATCTTCCCAAATTTAAAAAAAATAAATCATGATTACTTTGGAATTTGTGAGCCGTCTTTAAGATTAGCAAAACGTTTACGAGCTGCAAGTGTTGGTCCACCACCGAATTCAACGGTCGTCATTATTCCTACTCGAAAAGAAAAGAATGAAAAAGCAAGCGTATTCTATTGCATCGATGTCTCATTTACATCTAATACTATAAACAGTTACTTCGCAACGACCTCTACATTCTTTATTATAACACACTAATGCATTGAATTTTTTCCTGATATATAAATTTTACTAAAATATATATTTAGAATTAAATAAATTCTTGAACTTAATATAAATGTATTCGAATACTAAAACGAATAAACTATAAAACCATTGGTTCAATACTAAGGATGCTTTGTTTATGATATTCTTTTTCTTTTGACTTTGTGTGTTTATATCAAATTAAACTTTACATTTTCCATCTTGAACAAATCCGATGAGTACCGACGTCATTGTTTCTTCTTCGTCTCCTACAAAAGGTATTTATTATCTTCGACTTGTTTTTTTTTGTTTCTTAATAAATATTTACATTTCTAAGAACCATCAGAAACGGTATCTAAAATGGATACATCAACTACTGATATTGAAGTAATAAATGCTGAAGAAACACCTGTCAATGGTGCTGAAGATTCATCAGCTGAAACAAAGCCGGGCAAACGAAAACGTTCTACTAAAAAAACCGTAGAAACTGAAGAAACAAATATATCAAATGGACGTCCAAGACGTACATTACCAAAACGTAAATAATTACAATTAAATTATTCAATAATGTAATTAGATAATTTAGGTGAAGAAGTACCAGCAGCAATAGTCAATGGTGCTGGTGAGAAAAAAAATAAAACAAGAGCACAACGAAATTCAGCAGAACAAGCAGCTGTAGATGCAGATGATGAACAAGAACGAGATAAAAACATTCCTATACTTCATGATGTAGCCGATGTTGTTTGGGTTAAAATGGGAGGACATCCATGGTATTTTATTTCTTTTTAATTTAAAAATTTGGTTTTTCAATGGTTGTATAATTTAGGTGGCCAAGTCTTATTATTCGTGATCCAAATGATACGACACGATGTTTTACAAAAGTCAGCGGTAAGTTATAAATAATGAAGAAAAAGAAATGTTTAGTCATGTTTTTTCTTCTTCATCTCAATAGGTAATACACGTGCAAAACGAATGTATTTTGTGGTTTTTTATGGTTCAACTGCTGATTTTGCTTGGGTGCCCGATGCAGCCGTAATTCCATATCAAGGTGTAGAAGCTTTTACTAAATATGCACAAGAAATTGTTGATAAGGTATTTTGAGTAAACATTATTTTTCTCTTGACAAAAAAAAACTAAAACGACAAGATTGATTTGAATCATGCTTTGTTGAATCTTTAGGCACAAACAAAATCTCAAAAAGAACAATTGACAGAACGATTTCAATTAAAAGTTACTATTGGTCGTCGTGAAGATTGGGAATTGGCTGTACGTGAAGCTGATGATTCACTTAAACAAACAAGTGAAACACGTCTAGAAGAAATCGATCCTAAAGTTCAATTTTATACAACAAAACTTGGTATGAAAAAGTTCACATTATCAAAAATAAATTCAATATGTATTCTTTTCTTTTTAGTTGCTCCAAAAGGTCAACCTGGTCGTAAATCAAAAGCTTCAGCAAATAAAGCCGAAGAATCATCTGAACCTTCTAATGCAGCATCACCATCTGCTGATCCTACTGATCGTTCATTACTTGCTGAAAAAACATTTGAATTCAAATCAGACGATGAATCATCTGAAGAGGAAATGCCAGTTCGTAAAACTCCATCAGTTAAAATAAAACTTAAAAAACAAACATCCAACGATGCAGACTCAACAACAACAACGCCACCAGCTAAACGTCGTCATATGCGTAAATCAACTGAGCCAACTGAAAGTACAACTGCTAGTGGAAAAACAAATGGTTCATCTTTTTCACATGAACTACGATCACCAAAAAATACAAATGAAGCACCTGTAGTTAACGGAAATAGCACAGGAAGAAAACGTGGACGACCTCGTCTTAGTAAACCATCAGTTATAATCAATAATGTTGATGATCAAAAGATGGATGTACATTCCGATACACCAGAAGTTACAACACAAAGAAAATCAATTACTAAACCACAGGCATTCATGAAAAAAGTATAGAAAATCTTATGTTATCTTTGTATCAATTACATTATTTTATGTTTAGACACATCCAGTTGCATCAATGAATAATATTCTTGTTGGTCAACATCATCGTTTTGATACTCTTATTGGTTTTCTTTCACCATTTGAAGAACAAGAAGTATATGAGACTATTGAGCAAATACGTCCAACAAAAACATTTGAAGAAGCTGAACAAATAGCTCGACGTCGTTTTGAACATATACTCTGTGTAAATCTTAATAAAACAACTGTCACTGTTCCACAAGAATGTATGTTAATTTTATTTTTAAAAATTTCATTAAAATTCTATTTAATTTCTTATATTAAGGGTTCTATTCATTCCTTTTTGCACATCCGATCTTAATCGTTAAAAATCCACAATGGTTCAATGACAAGAAAAATTCTGATTCATTAACTGACAATGACTTATTAAATAATGTTAATCGTACTCAATCATCAAGTAGTTTACAAGTGCTTAAACATCAACTTGGAGTTTTATCAAAATTATATCGTAATGAATTACAAGTTCGTCAATCTGGTGAACAGATGAATAAAGAAGAAAATCTCAACTCTGTCTGAAATATAATTTGTATAGTTTTTCTTTAATTTCACCTGCGCTTATTGTAGGAAGGAGAAAAAAAATAAATATATATATATATTGAGTTTAACTCAATTTGTTTCTCGCAATAATATGATAAAAGAAAATTGAAGAATAATTTTTTTTTCGTTTGCGTATATGTGAAAAATAATTATTTGTGTACGTGTAGATCCTCATATTTACTATATTCTTGTATTATTGTTGTTCTACTTCATGTTTTCGTTTGCGTTACTTCTTTTCTGAAATAAAATAATTTTTTTCGTAGTCTCGAAAAAATACAAGAATTAATTTATGTATTGATATTTCACGAATAGAGAATTGTATTTCATTTTGTGAGTCCACCGTTTTGCGTTGCAACTATTTTCATCTAATAGACACGCAAATGATTTTTCAAGGATTCAAAAGTGTATGTACATACAAATTGATTGATAGAGCATTGTTATATAATACCTTTTAAATAGAAAGTACACACATTTCTCTGATGAAATTATATATAGTTCAAAAATAGAAAGATGAAATTTTTTATTGACGTAACTACAATATGAATGGATCTTTGATACAAAAAAAATGAACTACAAACGACACTCATTATATGAACGTCTATTAGATTCAATAAGCGAGTATCGGAATATACAAAAAATTTCAGCTGAAAGAAATGCTTTAAAATTCAAACAGAGAGTTAAACTTCGGATGATGTTCACGCTAAAAACTTCTGCTTTGCATTTCTTCAATAGTGTTGACATATGTTGAAATAAACTTATTAGTTTTACATATTTCCGTACTAACTATCGGCACAAAATTCAATTGATATAATACTGTATTATAATAATTAAATGATAGAACTGAACAATATTTTACTGGTTAAACTTTGAAGAAACATGTCAAATAAATAATGCTGAAAAGTTTCTATTGTTTCATAGAAAGTATTGGCAAACTAACATGAGGAATGATTGGGAAATTCTTAAGATAATTATGAGGAAGTTGGTTTTTAATCATCATCATCATACACTTGCTATTGAAGAACTATAGCTAGTATTGTCCACTTAATACTAGTCAGCAAAGAAAGAAAAACAAAGAACAAGTTCTACAAAAAAAATCTTCGTATGCTTTTATTAGAGATACCAATATACCACAGTGATTTAAGACATTTTTCTCTGGTTGAAAAAAAGGTTTTCATCGTACCGATTTCACTATTTAACAAATTGTAACCATTTAGTTTTATTATTCTATAAAAACGATTTTAAGTAATTAATTGATGTGAAACAAATAATAAATATCTGAACGATAATTTTTTATTTTTTAACATAAAAACACAAATTCATTGAGAATCATTTATATTATGATTGAATATGACATATTTTCCACTACAAACAGATAGTCAAGTGTTTCTGTGACATCAATTGCTTTTTGTTATTCAAAAGAATAAGAAGAAAAAAAAGAATTATTTTATTAGCCAAACTTGATTCTATACTTATTTTCTCTCACTCATAAATCTAGATATTTTTCATTTGTTATCTGATGAACAATATATGTTACATATTGAT
The DNA here is from genome assembly GCA_905250115.1 of Adineta steineri. NCBI lineage: Eukaryota > Metazoa > Rotifera > Eurotatoria > Adinetida > Adinetidae > Adineta > Adineta steineri. The sequence continues at coordinate 352,385 of CAJNOI010000063.1, read as the reverse complement.
ATAATAAAACTTTTTCTTTATTACTCTTTAGAGTGTCTGTACAATGAATAATCAAACAGAATCAAATATTCGTCCTGAACCATATATTTCAACGGGATATTTTATTTCAATAACTAGTGTTGGATGTATATTAATTCTTATTCTAATTATTCTCTTTTTATTTTTTACCAAAAAACAAAATGATTTTGCCTCTGACGATTATGAATTATCAACAGATAGAAGTACAAGTATTAATGGACGAAAATCATCTCAATATCGTCGATCGAAACAATATTCATCGATAGATTCATCTTAGCTGAATATTGACAAACATCATATTCATTCAAATATGGTTTTAGTTTTATCAAAATAATTACATTTCTCTTTTAATAATAGATATATTCAGATGTTAAATTTTAAATTTATTTCATTGTTTAATAAAAATTAAAAGATAAATTTTTCTCATAATCAAAATGGAATTTATAATTAGCCACATAGAATACTAAATTAAAATACTTATGAGATTAATATTCATATCTATGAACGTCAGAGAGATGTACTATAAAACTGATAATGACTCTACCGGCATTCGTCTCTAATCTTTCACTGAATCAATCAAAATTTACGAATATACAGTGATAATTTACATCAGTAATGCCCTATCATATACTATGATATGTAAATTGATCCTGAAAAATATTTTCTAGCATATATGTCAAATATAAAGAGTACCTCCTATTTGTCTAGTTATGATTCTACTGTCTTTGATCATCGTGCTTATAAAAGTTTGAATATTCATGTCCACAAGTTAACTTTCTTAGATGTATTTAAAGGAAGACTTAAAATAAAAACAAAAAAAGTTGTAAAAAAGCGATGGATGGAATGACTATATTTTGTATTGTCATGTCAAAAAGCAAAAGATGTAGCATAAAAAGCTCTACAATTTAAATTAGATTCTTATCAGATAATATTAATTCACGTACAAATCAACGATGTCACTCAGAAGCTGTCGCGTGGTCGGTAGAGAATCAGTCAATATAAAGTACTACTACGTATTTATTAAATGAGCACTAGTCATTTCCTGTTGATGTATAGTGAGCAGTCTAAAATGTGTTTTTCTGTTTATAGACAACAGACGCAATGGAATTTATTTAGATAATTATTACTATTTATCGAACCATGTTTCTTGTTTATCTTAAAAAATTTAACCAAAAAATGTTTATAATACTCTGCATATATATAGCTGACTTATAATGAATATGTTTTTTCTAGTTTATCTTCAATATAAATTGTATTATTTGTTGTTATTCGTTTAGATGAATTATTTCGTTTTAAATTTTGTTGCTGTACTCTTCCAACTGGATTTGTAAAAATGCGAGAATTTTGATAAATATTAGGTGCACTCGCTGGTGAATTTAGTAATGTTGGTTCATCACTGTGTTCATCTTCGTAATCCCAATTTGGTAGAGCATAGATTAATTTAGTTCGATTAAATTGTTTGTAATCAAAACCTTCTAATGTTGCATCACATGATAAAAATTGATGACCCCACAAAAGTTCATTAGGTAAATAAGATGTACGAAAATGACATGAAAAACCAGTATAATCAAAAATACCTTCAATTATTGCAATAATCTCAAAATGTTCTTTTTCTAATGTATCTCTTTGAATTCCATAGAGTGGACTACGATTATTTATAATATGTTCAACAACAAATGGTCGAGGAAAAAATAATTGACCATTACGAAGATGTGTTAATTCCATATCATGAATTTGATGCGGAATAATTTCACCTTCAATTGTTCGTCGTTCACGAATCATCAATAAACGAACACTAGCAAATATTAATTGTGAAACTGATAAATTCCCTATTCGAAATGTTAATGTTAAGTTTTTATCTCTAGGAAGTATAAGTGCATTATCACTGAAGACAACAAATCGAGATTTTTCTAAAATAAAAATATTATTCAATGTGTTTACATATCAATTATTTTTACCTGTTGGTCTTGATAATTTTGTAAAAACAACTTGTGTAACAATAACTTGTAATAAATATCCCAGTGATGATTGAAGTGCTAATAAAAGTATTCCACCCATACATTCTGTTGTAATATATCTTGAACCATAACCAATTGTATGTTGAGTTTCAATTGAAAAAAGTAATGCACTTAAAAAATTATGTACATTTTGTACACACATTTCTTTTTCAACATATGTTGGTGTATAAGTATAATTTGTTCGATTTTCTAAAGCCGCTTCATCTTCTTCTTCTGTTAAAAAGAAATCTCCATGTTCAATTGATACAAGAAAATAAAGGAATGCAAATATAAACCAACTTAAAACAAAACTAAGTAAAAGAACTGTTACTACAAGCCACCATTCCGTTTGCATTATAAATATAATAATATTCGAATGCATATGTTTTAAACGTCCAATAGATGAATAAGTTACATTAATTCGACCTTTTTTATTAACAAAACGATATCCATTTGTTAATTTTTCATCGGTATTAATACGAACTGCTTCATATTCTCCTTTATTTACATTCATTCTTTTTTTTTACGTACTATAGAAATAACAAAAAATATTTATTATCGATACCAAAACCCAAAATACTTGTATGAATAAAATCAAATTATATTTTTTACCTTCCATTTTCATATATACATATATCCATCCATCCGTTACTGTTATTCCCACATGTATCATTCAGTTACCTTTACATCAACATGTGTATCTTTTTCTTTGCCTGACATAAGTTTTAGATATTATCTTAGTATTTTTCTCATTTCTTTTTTGATGTTTTATCGAGAATATACGTTTTTCTTTATGAGATATAGTCATTAATATCTAAGCGTTATCTATAGATTATTAAATGTAAAAATTAATAATCGTTTAAACTGATTCATATATAATTGGTTTTTCGAAAGACATTTGTGATATGATAATGAAAAAACTACCATTCCATGTTTTTGCTATAGGCAAAACAAAATAACAGATACAATTGTTTATTATAATAATAAATATCTTGTAGAAAATAATTACCAAAGTCAAGAGAACAATATTAGTATTGAAATACATAATGTATAATTTATTTTTTAGGGTTAAAATACACTTAGGTAACATTTCTTAGATTTTATTCAAAAGTCGTCGTTTTACGAATAATGAAAAATAGTTTTTACTGATATCGGATTGTAATTTGAACTTTGACGAGCACTATTCGGATAGATTGGCAGTAAATTCTCTACAATGTAGGTATATTGTAATATTGATACAGTTAATAAAGTTTAAGCTTCAATAAATAAAGAGATCTGAGTAGTTTCTACTGTCAATATATATATATCATCAACTAGACGATATACGAGATTGACTGACAATCCAAATTATTTATATGCAGATTATGCCACACTGATGAAACTCGTTGGTTCTCTTCTGTCTAGGTGAGAAGATTTTGAATATAATAATTATATTATTTTATAAAATGTGCTAATTACCTATTCAAATAAGTGAGAAAAAAATATTATATTTACAAAGTGGTTGTTAGTTTAAAACGTCAAGAAATGAACTCCATAACTCACAATATTAGACATTGTGGATTTTTTTTAATGTAAAACATAAATTTATTACATTTTCTCTTTGATTTCATTGTAGATCGAATATGAAGATGATTCTATTACTTATGAACATACTGCCATCTGTGATCCTGTAAAATCTTTGGGTTAAACTTTTCAACCAATAAATAAGAGATAAATAAAAATTCTTCAATAAGAATGGTTCACTCGTTTTTTGTCTTCCTTCAATTAAAGACATTCACTTAAATCCTCCAATAAAAATATGAAATCAATCAAAATGAGGGTAAATAAGAATACATTATCTTTCTAATGGTATTAATACCAATAGTTAATCTATAAAATTGAACGAACAAACAAACAAATAATTTCTCCATTCATGTCACCAATAAATTATACTAGATTCTTCTCACGTTTACGATCCTATGTAATTTCATCAAGAAATTCTAATCAAGAAAATCTTATTAGAAACAAACATGAACGAAATTATGCGTCAGCTGTATGTAGTATGTTTGCTGTAGCAATATTAGCTGTTAGTCTATCGGATTATCGTTGGTTTTGGTTACGTGGTGGTTTATGTAGTTCAAAATTTATTGGTTTAAATATGTTTTTTGCTGTTGGAAAATTATATGTAATACAAGCTCCTGTTCCATGGAATCCTTCGGCTCCTATGAATGATATTTATCAATTTAAACCGAATGATTATATCGGTATATATTTGATTGAATTTCATAAATAACAAATTGATATTTTTCTTTGTAGAATTAATTGGATGTGTTGATACACATTCAATTTTAATACTTCGTCTGATGATAACATTCATTTGTTTAGCAATAGTTTTATCAACTATTGGATTTCTACTTGATGTACTTGGACCGATAAGATATGGATTAAAATTTATTCGACGTCATGCTTTCTTACATATTCTATCAGGTAGAAAAAATCTTCTTAAGAATTATATTTTATTTTGAAATCTTTTAGTTATTCTATGTACAATTGTACTTGGACTTTGTTTTTATGTATCAGAATTAATTTACGACATTCAAGATAAAACTCGAGTAAAATTTGGTAAAAAAATTGAAGTACAATTTGATATCGCATATTATCTTGTGGTTATATCAAATGGACTTTTATTATTTGCAATTGCTTGCGCACTTTTAAGAAAATATCCAACGTATGATGAAGAACATTTTCATAGGTAAATACTTGTCATAATGACAATAAAACATGAAATATAAATTTTTGTTTAGATTAATTGATGATTGGTCAAGACATGAACAACCATTGTTTATTGAACGAACATTACCAGCAACAATATCAACTATTCCAATTAGTAATGAACCACCTCCCGAATATTATTCTGAAGAAGATTTACTTGTTTTATAAATAAATATTCTTTTTTTTGTCTCTAGCAGTGCTTGTATATTGTATTTACTGTTGTAATAATAATATAGAAAACAAAAACACATTTTTATTTTAGATGATGAAAAAATATTTTTAAGTGCCTATGCGTCAGTACTTATCATGGTTCTTTCCGAAAAACAAAAAAATGAACTGTAAGATTTTATTTTTAACTTTTTATTTATCAAAAAATTTATTATTTATAAATATTTAGTAATCAAGCTATTGCTGATTATCTTGTAACAAATGGTTATACTGTATCATGTAAAGAATTTTGTAAAGAAGCGAATATTGTATGTAAAAAATATTTTTTATTTCAAATATTGTATTTATTTTAATTATATAGTCAACAAATGATAGTTCTGATAAAAAAGATCAATTGGAGAAAAAATGGACATCAGTTATACGATTACAGAAAAAAGTGAGTATTTTAAATAGTATTATTACCGAAATCTTTCTAATTTCAAAAAGTAGAGCGATTTGATAACTGGCATTAGTAGAAACCTAATCTCTATTCAGAGTTTTAGATCGAAATATAATACTTTCTGTTATTTAAGAGAAGTATGTCATACGTGATGATGAAAGATATAATTAACATCGTTTTGTTACGCTTACAGATATAACATGCATTTTACTGCATGTAGAACGTTTCCTCTTTATTTCAATAGGAAGTCGAACACTTATTTAGGGTCATCTAGACATTAGGAAATTGCGAATCTAAATGATTTACATTCGAATATTATCTGTTATCATTGATAAAAAGAATGTAATTATCACGGAAGATATAAGTATGTTGATTGATATGTTTTCGAGTCTTTTTATTCTAAACGATTGAATATTGGTTTTTTTAAAAAATGAAATTTGACTTATTTTAAAGGTTATGGATCTCGAGTTAAAACTTCAAGAAGCTCTTCAAGAAGCAACAACCGGTGGCCCTACAAGAGAAAAACGTTCACCTGGTGAATGGGTACCACGACCTCCTGAAAAATTTGAATTAAAAGGTCATCGTGATACGGTTACACATGTTGTCTTTCATCCAACTTTCGATATTATGGCGTCATCCAGCGAAGATGCTACAATCAAAGTATAGAAAAAAGAAAAAAACTTTTCATTCTATTATATTTTTGTTTTTATAGATATGGGATTATGAATCTGGTGAACATGAAAGAACATTGAAAGGTCATACAGCACCGGTGCAAGACATTGCTTTTGATCATACGGGCAGATGGCTAGGTGAATTAATTTATTATTCAAGACAGAAAACAATGAATATTATATTTTATTTTATATAGTATCATGTTCAGCTGATATGAGTGTGAGATTATGGGATTTTCAAACGTATCAATGTATTAAAACAATGCATGGTAAGAGACAAAGATTATAAATTCTTCTCATCTTTAAGTAATTTTCAGGTCATGATCATAATGTATCTTCAGTAACATTTACCCCTAGTGGTGATCATATTATATCATGTAGTCGTGATAAAACAATCAAAATCTGGGAAGTATCTACAACGTAAGTTTATATTTAGTATAAATATATGATAAAATAGATTCATCTGAGAACATTAAGAGCGACTCGCATTCATTTGAGTTCATTTAGGAATTAATCGATAGAGTCTACCATTCACACTTTGATGAATTTAAATAAATCAATTCTGCTGACATGACAAATTTCGATGTTCCATCGTTATAAAAATAAACCGTGAATAATTTTCTTTTCAATAGATTTTGTATTAAAACTCTTGTTGGTCATCGAGAATGGGTACGTATGGTACGTGTCTATCAAGATGGTACATTAATTGCAAGTTCATCAGTTGATCATGTATGTGTAATTTATGTTTGTTTTATACGTAAAATATCAACTAATTGAATAGACTATAAGAATATGGTCATTACCAAGTGGTGAGTGTAAAAATGAATTACGTGGACATGACAATGTCGTTGAATGTATTGCTTGGGCACCTGATTCAGCTGGCCCACATATATCTGAACCTGTTTCCAATGGTGTAACTGAGGTAATTTTTATATTTATAAATTCAATTTTTTTTAAATCAATTTTATCTATTAGACACATAAAAATCTTTCTGGTCCTTATCTTGTATCCGGTGCACGTGATAAAACAATTCGAATGTGGGATGTAACGAATGGATTAACTTTATTTATTTTAGTAATTAATTAAATAAAGTTTTTGTTATTATTTATTTATTTATGTTATGAATTTTAGACTGGTCATGATAATTGGGTTCGTGGTCTTATATTTCATCCAGGTGGAAAATATCTCTTAAGTTGTTCTGATGATAAAACATTACGTGTATGGGATATAAAAAATAAACGAAATACGAAAACTATTGATGCTCATACTCATTTTTGTACTTCACTTGGTAAGAAGATTCAAATTTATTTCTTATACATATATACATATATGATCTTTCTTTTAGATATGCATCGAAATAAACCATATGTGATTACGGGTAGTGTGGATACATCAGTAAAAGTTTGGGAGTGTCGTTAAATGTTTCTTATTTATTTGTATATGCTCTACTATTGCAATAGCTCTTTTTCTTTCTGTTTTTCTATAGTCATGCGTGAGCGAACAAGAAACTCTATTTTTTGACATATGACCGATAAAAAGTGACTATTTCTCCCGTGCTGCTTGTGGTTTTATTTGTGTATGTACGCACTGTTTGTTTAGACTCGTGCTCTTTCTTTTTTTTCTGTGTGTGTGTGTATGTTGATTCGTTAACTTTTGTTCATTTTTTTTGGCTCTATTTCACTACTTTTCGCTCAAATACAGTACAGAAGTTCGAAAAAAATACATACATTACACCAAAAAATGAGATTAAATTGAGAGAAAGAAAATAAAAATAAAAAAAAATGCATTTAGTCTTTATGTAATAACCAAATACACGTTTGACCAATGCCTGTCATTGAAATAACACGAAAGCCAATTTTTTCGAGTTTGTCAAGAACGATTCGAGCACAATCTTCTGTGCGATATTCTGAACTAAAATAAAAAAAACTTTTTATAATGGCAATAGTTATAGACAATACTTACTAATCATTACATTTTTCATGACAAAGTGTTGCTCCTAAATAATTCATAATTTCAGGATCTGCTCGTTCATCTCCGACAATAGTCGGACCGGGTTCAAGACGAATTCGTGTGCTCATAAGTAAATGAGGCATATCTAAAAATATTTAACATATTTATTTTTTTAAAATAAAAAAATAAAAACACAAAAAGAGAATTTTTAAAATAAAGTTTTTTCTTTTCTTATAAGTTCAACAAGTTTTTCAAAATTTGGACGATCTTGTGGATCAAGTTGCCAACATGTTGCCATAATCGTATAAATTTTTACTGGACACCGGTCAGGTTGTTTCAAACGTTCACCTTAAGAATTTATTAGAATATTTCAAAAAAAAATAAAATCATATATTTTTTACCATTTTTAATAGCATTTATAACTGTATGATTAAATTGTATATGTGAATAAGGTAAATCTGCTTTTGAAAAAACTTCCCAAGCAGTTACACCATATGACCAAACATCAGATTTATTCGTATATGGTGCTATGAAAATCAGTATTAAAGAAAAAGAAAGAACATGAAAATAAACAAACCATTTGAGAAGACTTCAACAGCCCACCAACGTACTGGAATTGTTTTAACTTGACAAAAATATTCTTCGTCAGATTGTAAACATCTTGATAAACCAAAATCAGCTACTTTTATTCGACCTTTTCTATCAACTAAACAATTCCGAGCAGCTAAATCTCTAAAAAAATCATAAATGAAATTTATTTATAATTTCTTCAAAAAATATCTAATATACCGATGAATAATATTACATTGTTCTAAATATTCCATTCCTTTGACAATATCATAACACATTTGAATTAATTGTGAAAGACGTAAATCATTATTTTTTAAATATTTATCTAGACTTCCCTCTATGGAGAAAAAAAAATATTTTTAAATAAGAAAAAGAAAATTCTATGATTTTTATTTCATATACGTTCAATAAGTTCCATAATAATCATAAGTGGATCACGTATTGCAGCAATACCAAGAAATTTAACAATATTTTTATGTTTATATTGTTGAAGTAAAAGTGCTTCTTTTATAAAATTTTTACGATCTTCAGCATTTCGATCCGTTGTTGATGGATGAAGAATTTTTACAGCAACATATTCACCACGATATTCAGCACGTACAACTTCACCAAAATGACCCTTAAAACAATATATATTTGTATACAATATGTTCGAAGCTTCATTTTATATATTTACTTTTCCTATGACTTCTAATTTATGAACATCATCGTTATTAACTATATAATCTGGTCTTGTTATAGGACGAATTAATCGTACTCCATCATCTCGTAATGTTAATTTTTGTCTTTTATAAAATGATATTAATTCATTAACTGATGCTTTAGAAACTCCACCTGGTTGTAATGAATACATCTATTTAAATGAAATTGTTTTTGGCTTTGATATTACTACTAATTTTTCTTACGTTTCTATCTTCATTAATATAAAAGTGTGCATGTTTTAATGTATTTGGATTACGTATATCATTCCACATTATTGATAAAACGATTTTTCCTTGTTCATTCTTACGAACTAAATAATCTCCGTTTTCTTTCAACTGACTAATACTTTGAGTACGTGGTAAAACACCATGAAAGTATGCTTGATCTTCAAGACGATCAGTTAACTAAATAAGTAAGTAATAAGAATATTAAAATAATTATATTGAAAATTTCGTTTACATCATCATCATCAGAATCTAAATTCGATTCATTATCATCGGATCTATATCCAACATCTTTTAAAACTGATTTAAATTCATTTCGTAATTGTTCTTCCCATTTTTTCTTCGCCCGTAAATAATTTGTTTGTTGTTCTTGTTCAAAGAATTTCTTCCGTACATCATACGTACTGAAATAAATAAATATAAATGTATTTTACATCAAAGAAAACTAACTCACATTTTATCTCTAGGTAAATTGACTAGTATAGGAATCGATTCATTTATACTATTAGTTAATATTTCAATTCTAAAAATAACATATATATATAAGTTTGTTATAAAAGACACTGATTTTTTTTTGGAACCTTTGTTTTAAATCTTGTTTTGTTGAATTATCAACAACAAATTGATCTGATTTTACTTTTGTAAGAGATGTTGCTTGAAAAAGTGTCATATTATATACCTGAGGACTCGGTGTGATCGGAGGAGTACTATACAAATAAATGAATTAAGACAATAAACAAACAGTAGATAACAAACTGGGAATAAATGGTACATAGTTCGTCGTAAGAATGATATGGATTAATCGAAGATATTAGTTGTCGTGATTGTTTGATTGCTGCTACTGAATCTTCCGAATAATAATTAGCTACAGCATCAAGTACATTTTGCCTATACAATTAACGTTTATTATTTTACAAATAGTTTTTTTCTATACAACTAACCATGATTTATTTAAAATCACTTGAATTGCTTCATGATAATTAATTAAACTTCGAATTTTTCGAACATATTGTTCATCAATAAAATTATATTCACGAATTTTATAGATATATTCATTATGTGTACGATATAGATTACTTCGTTTATCAATAACTATATCTTTCAAGTGTTTTATTCGAGAATCATCACCTTTTTTTGCATCTAAATAGACATGTATATATTAAAGATTAACTAAAAATCAATATTAATCTTTCTTTTCAAGATTTATTCAACGATAAAAAATGAAGTGGTTATTTTATCTCAAGGAGAACCAGAGGAAGTCATTCACCTTATTTAAATGTCCCGAAGACTATTGAGAAATCGCTCATTCAATCATGATGATCAATAAATCATACACTCAATGTCGATATTCATGCTTCAAAACATCGGCTATATAACTGAAGGTTTTAGTCGATTAAAAATAATTAAATAAAGGTACATGGACACCGATTCTTGTTAATATATATCACATAATCTTTACTATGTAATACCTGTCTGTCTATAGATTACAAAAAAAACAGCATTTAAATATAATTATATCCTTTATCAATATTGTCCTATGATTATTTATATCAACAGTGGTAATCGAAATATTTTCATTCTATTCTTTATCTTTTCCTTGGCAACAGATTCGTTTATGATTATTAACGTTTTTTCGAATTTTAAGTTGAAAAAATAACTTACTATTTTGAAGTTTTGTTAATTCATTATTTTTTGTTAAATATGATTTAATATCATCTGAATAACGTTTTTCAACATCGAGTACATCATTTTGAGCCTAGAATAATTATTATAATACAAAAAAGAATGGATGAATGATTCATGCACATAAATAAAAAACATTCTAGTATGCGTCATATACATGCAATAGCTTACCAAGAAATCTAAAGCTTATGTCTATTATTTAAATAAAGGATATTTTCTATGTAGATAATAATTAAACAGTCTTACTTTTCGATGTTCACCATCATATCGTCGTTTTTCTTCATCGAAATATTTTCTTGAATCAATTTTATGTTCAACAAGTTCTTTAAGTAAATCATCGATGATATTTTTTCGAAATTGTTCAGCTTGTGTACTAATTGTTGATGCTAAATAAGACCATCGTAGAAGAACATCTCGAGATACCTTTTTTTTTAGAAGAAATATGTGAAAATAATATTCGAATTTTAATTTTACCGATGCAATTGGATGTGTACCTCCGGGCCATATAATTCTATCTGCATTTGCTGTTAAATCTTGAAGATTTTTTGCATATTGTTCATCGAGTGAAATACGTTTTTCAAGAATTTTTTTCGTTTCTTGAAGAATTTTATATTCATCAGTAACAATTGTACTCAATATTCGACAACCTTCATGACTAAAAAAATATTTTAATAATGCATTGGAACCATCATTTGGTGCACCGGGTACTACTATTCGACGATGATGATTCATTGTCATTTATGATTTTGATGTTTTAACATATATTCTCTTTATTTTTATGGATATAATCGTACTATTTGCTTTTTTTTTCTTTTCTTTTCTTATCGTTAAAATAAGTCAAGTAGACATGACTATCTGTCTTATATCTTATGTAAAAGATGCCAATCCTTTACAAGCTGTTACAGAGGGCATGACTCGCCAACATCGAATGCAATTTCCCGGTGGCGGTTTTTTTTTTTTTATAAATATACAAATATAATGAAACAGTTTAATTGACATCCGGAGCTTTCTGTTTTCTTTTTTTCTTTATACAGGTTAATCAAATGGAAGGAAACGAAGAGTATACAAATGTCCTTGATATATTCGGTTTAATGTTAAAAGAAAAAAAATATATATATATAGACGATGAATGATTCTTTACATCAATAGTATACTTCTATGTATACAAACATACGAATAACTATTTTATATTGAATAGAAAACGAAAGAATAATCGAGAAATATAATAATTTTCTTTTTTTAGAAATTAATCATTCCATTTCCATATAATTATAAAAAAAACTGACATTTTATTTTGACTTGGATGTGTTATAAGAAAAGAAACACTTTGATCAACTGAAATTATAACGTATAATTATGCATGAAAATCATTGAAAATATATATATATCGAATAATCGTCAATACTCTCTGAATCATTGATTTACAATATTATAAAATGTTTTTTT
>CAJNOI010000063.1:328626-339756 GCA_905250115.1 Adineta steineri | reverse complement strand
TATAAGTGAAATATGTTCTTCACGAAGATCAACTTCAGGATCATATAAAAATGTTGATTGTTGAATTTCCGATTGTTTAATATTGTTTTCATTTGAGACTTGTTTAAAAAAATTAACAACACCAGTTTTTATTCTTTGTAGAATATTTGGATTATTCTCTTTTATTATTGATGATGATGAAGTTGATGATGATGAAGAAAAAGAAGATGGATTTGTTGGATTTGAATGATAATGTAATGTATTTGTTGATGAACTATAGGTTTTTGTAATTAAACTATTGGATTTTGATGCTAATGTTCCTTGTGTTGGACAAGATGCATTACGTGTAAATTGATGAGTTGACGACGTTATTGATGGCATTGTTTAAACCCTATAATGTTATAGAATGATTAAAGAAAAAGTATTTCTTTAGATGTTACCTTTATCTATATGAATGTCACCGAAAAAGGAGAGTTGAGTTGTGTATGATGGGGTATAGTGTCGTTGTCGTCGCACACTCGCTCTGAACTAAAAATGCATTGCAAGGAGGCCGTTACTCTTTTTCTCTCTTTTTCTATTCTCTTATTCTCTCTCTTTCTCATTTTCTTCTTGCTTAGTTATATATATTTCTCTTTTTCTTCGTCTATATTCTTGTTAAACACAGCTGATTGTCGATGAAGCAAACGGGGTACAAAACCATACATTTCTCGACCGGGTCGTTTGTTCGTTCCTTCTTTCTCTCTCTTATTTTCTATGGTGTCTATGTAAGGAGGAAAACAGCTGCTTGTCGGGTTCAATGATTGGTTATAATTTTGACAACTTCATCTGACTATAATAGAAAGAGAAAAAAAATGACAAGAACGAAAAAAAATCTCGTTTTTTTTCTTTCTCTTCACATATGTCGTTCAATGCTTAAGGGTGGTATATGTTATTCACGATAATGATGTGAAATCGGCACAAAAGATCTCTCGATTGTATATATGTATGTTACATAGGATGAACGAAAGCTCCCGGCTATCGATCACACATGCCTTGTAAAGTATTCATCATTAAAAAGAAAAATTTTTGTTTTATTCTGTTCAACATTTTTCAATTGAGGAAAAAAAAGAAGAAGAAAAAGCTCATTATCACTCTCGTTATACAAATGACAGAAGGCGAGAACAACTGCAGCTGATATTAACCATACATCATAACAAAACAAAAAAAAAAGAGAGATGCCAAATTGACCTATTCAGTTTTTTTTAGTTGATTATTTGAATACAAAAGAAACTATTTAGATTGTTAAATTAATTTATAAACACTAGTTGTTATTTGATCTAATTGACAACGATTCTATTTCGAAAGATCTGATTTCTTCTTATGACTAAGCGCAAGTACATGCTTGCTTGCTTTTTCATTTAATTACCAATACTTTATTCTTATCAAACTCATCATGTCTGTTTACTAATGATTCCTTTTTGAAAAAGAAAATATATATATATATATAGACATACAAGTTTGTATGCAACAAACTTACCACCTGTCATTACTGTACAGGTTAATTATTGATTGACAGAAATAGAATAAAAAATGGTCAGTCTGACAATTCTTTTTGTAAATATACTTGAAAAAACGATATTAATAATTTCGATAAACACTTGAAATGAGGTTTTTTTTGTAATTAATTTTCGATGAAAGAACAACAAATCAAATACAGACAATTTATATTTTCTCATCTATTTAATAAGAAAAAAAGTCAAATAGATGAGAATCCTTTTCTTTTTCTTTTTTTGTTGTATTACTCTAAGGAGTGTCATCTATTCAATATTATAACGATATATGAGAGTAAACGAGAACGAGAGAAAAAAAAAAGAAAGATCCTCTAAGCCGACTGTTATTGTTATTATGAGTTTTGCAAATGGATGATATTTACCAAACATTCTTTTTTCTTCTCTATTGCATATGTTCTCATCAGTTGGTCTTAATCCATTTTGAACTATTATGTATGTCAATAGTCCAATCATTCCATTTCTCTACATGACGCCAGTTGTCAACTATAAACAACAAATAGTTATTCTAAATCTCTTGTGTATTTAATGCACCATCAATCACCTCTGAGTTCTATTCATATATATATGTATGTATGTATCAATAGAGATACAATAATTTTAATACTATATACAAATATATATATATATATGAGATCCTCTTGAGACAGACGAATTTTTTTTATGATTAGATCTTATCAAATACCAAATGACGCTTACTTAAATTATATTGATATGCAAAGAAATGAGTATCCTATACAATCACGATCATGAGCATAAAAGAGAAAGAATTAATTCATATTTGCATATTTGACACCATCATCAAACACACACACATTGGCACTCAAGAGGGGAGTGGTCCTTTGTCGGGATATTGTCTATATATCTTTTGTGTCGGTCACAGTATGACACAAAAAATCTGAACCTTTGGAAAAATAAAAGACGAGAAATAACCAGAATGTGTGAATTATACACCTGGCAAGACAAAAAAAACTTCTCTTAGAAAATCATAAATTAAGCATACATGCATGAATGATTTCTTCCGGAAGAATCTGACTTTAACCATTTTTTGATTTAGTCAGACATTTTCAGGATGTATGCTTTGTATGGAAGAAGAAGAAAAAAAGAAAATCTATTGACATTAAATATATATCCGTTTTTCTTGTAATATGTACATTGTTCGTGATCACACTTTTTTTTTATCTTAATTTACTCATCGAATAGAAGAGTTCAAAGTGTGTGTGTGTGCATATATATACACACGTATTATAAAGAAATCAAAGCATCAAATATAAGAGAATATTGTTGATTTACTTGAAAGAAAAATCAACGTTCAATACAGATGAAGTTTTTCAAGTGATATTGCGTTGAATACTTCACATCTGCTCTATTGAAAGCTAAAGCAAATGTCATCGATTATAATCTTGCCTTTTCTTCTTACGTGATAATATCAGAGTATATACATATTCATATATAGGGATGATTTAACTGTTGAACGAAATTAATGTCAATAGATTATATGTTATCTTATTTCAATATCTTCGATAAAGACAATTAAGAAATGATATGTTTATTAGTCTTGACAAACAATATCTAATATCAACTTGAATTTTAACACCTTCAAGTGTTTTCGTAAACTTTTCTTTTGTTTTATATATTCTATACAATCATATGATTGCTTTTTAATGAATAATATAACAGAAATGAAATGTTAAAATAAGTATTTTATAAATGATTATTTGAATGTAATGACTTGACATGTTGAAAGAAAATGCTCCACTTTATAGTCGTCGTCTAGTGATTTATTTAAGCAAATTTATATTATACTGATTGTTATGAATATTATTTAGCTATAAAATCAGAATAAATGTATGTCTTAAACATGAATACATTGAGGTAGATAAAAGAAACTATATTTCTTAGTACATATCTTTATTTTGACCTATTTGTTTTCTATTCTGAGTGAATGTAATGACAAATTTTTGATAATAACTTAGGTTTTATTATAAAAGTATCATTATAGATGCTACTGAAGTGTTTTTTACCTTTTATTTCTTGTCAAGATTTTATCATGCGAATAATATTTAATGGTACTATTAAAGCATAAAATAGAATAAATAAGAAATAACACTAGTATAATTTGTATTAGAAATGAAATCATTACCGAATAATGAAAAAAATGTCGAATTAACTTACTCGACCGAAATATGTATATATTAAAAAGTATGTTGTAAGGCAAAATTTGACGCTAATTGTCAACGATATATACTATTGATTTTATTTTTTCAATAATCAAGCTATTGTAATACAGATATTCACTTTTTGATATAACTCACATTTACTATGGAAAACTTGTTATTAGACAAGTCATGAGTTTAATATTTTAATATTGAATAAAGAGTAGAATGACAGATAAACTCTTGACATCAAGAAGAGGTTCGCAAATATAACAGAATAATTTTATTTGAACAATCTCACATTCATATCAAATATTGAACACAACTCTTGCTCTATTATAATTTCCATCTCTTTTTATTAGATGAAGAGAGAGAAAAAAACTAGTTGATGTAATTATTCGTCCAAATATGTTTGATACTATAGGCTGTGATTAGGACTAATTAGGTACAGCTGTTCTATCGTTTATTTCAGCACCTAATAAAGCTCCATTAGTAATATGTCGAGGTCGATCGTTCGATGCTACTGTACTGTTCATAATCTTTGATTTGAATTCTTGTGATCTCTAACTATAATATACTGTGTACTGTAAAAACGCATACGACTTGTAAAATCAATTTTATGATAACACCCGATAATTTGAAATTTATTGATCTGTCGATAAAGCAAAAACCATCAAATAGAAGTTGATCTCTGTTTCTTGAATGATTTACATTGTTCAATAACAGTACAGTAAGATAGAACATTAGCGCAGACTAAATAAACAAAAGAAAATCTGTTCATTTCTACAAGAATGATTGACCGAGTTCTGAAGAAATGTATCAGTGGTATGGCAAGATGTCGTATTTTTCTATTCATTAGTTTCGAATTGCATGATGCCGTCGAATATTTATATTATCCTTTCCATAATTAATTAATCGCGATTCAAAGGTTGTGTCACACAAATTCTCTATTCCATTAAGATATTTTCAAATGAACCAAACGATTCTTTATATAACTAGTCAATCGATCTCATTCATAAATACCTATTGAAAGAGAAACAATGAACCTTGTGTATTATTTATAACTTTTTCTCAATCAATTACAAGGTTAGATTTCTTTACTTTTGTCAATTTGAACTTTCAATTCATATAACAATGAAGAATTTGAAAGAATAAATAATTTTTAAAAAGATTGATTTAATAACATGCCGCCATATCAATCCCATTAATTTCTTTACATACAACGTCCATAAAGAAAACCGGTCAACATCGAAAAACAAAAAGAAAAGAACGAACAATAGAAGTACAAATTGTTCTTTGTATATATATGCGTTAGTTCATACAAAAACGAAACAACATAATTTGTTGTTTAATATAATATTTTAAAAAATAAATATGTACTAAATAATAAGAAAGAAATTCAATGACGACTGACTAGGCCGTTGTTGATATAGCATTATAATAATTTGTTTGTATATTATCGATATTATGTGATGCTGAACTTGTTGTTGAATTTGATCTTTGTAAATTTTCCAAAATAGATACTGTTGATGTTGATGAATATGGTTGATTATTTACAGTAGTTGATGATATTGATGCTGATGTATTCTGTGAAGTTTGTATTTGATTTTGTATTAATACAATATTTTCTTCAATATCTTTTGCATCGATTAATAATGTTGATTTCATTCGTATAAAATGATCATAATCATCTAATTGTTCCGAAGTTAGATATTTTTGAAGAATATTTTTTACTAAACGACTACGTCGATCAATACCATCTTTTAATGATTTAGCTTCATCATGTTTTTGTTGAATTTTTTCACGTCGGTCAAGTAAACTTGCCTAAAACGATAGCAAACATATTCATCTATCATTATTTCTTTTTTGTTTGATTCAGATCAACTTGACTTTCTTTAGTTATAACAACTATGTAGTCATCTTTTTCTACGGAAACAAACGTAATAATTTATGTTCGCTTTAATGAGAGATTTCACAATTGACATCCTCATTTTGCATGTCAAATTCATGATAATAATAGTCGTATATTAATCATCGTAGATAATTGAACTTACTTTTCCAATTAATGACTATGGTTACTATAGTGTGAAAAGGTTGTACTGATTTAACAAGAAATACTAATGGATGAGACAATTCAGATAAGTAGTCTAAAGCATTTTTCCTCCAGGCGTTTTTGTCTATTCTTAACGAACTGTCCGTCTATTACTTAAACTTTTTTTTCTTTTGGTTACAAGCTATAACCTTTCAACTTGGAAAGGAAAATATCTACATTTAGTAATAATGAATGAACTCTAAAAAATGAGTAATTACCTTAGTTTGATCTTTATCATCTGTAATAATCGATAAATCATTCTCGACTTTAGCCAATCGAGTACTAAGTTTAAGAAGAACTGATGTAATTGTATCAATTTCACTAATATGTAATTTAAATTTTTCAATTTCATTGGATTCACCTTTTGATTCAATTATATCAATTAACTAAAAACAAAAATATTTTATGTTTTCTTTTTTAAAAACTAAATATCAGTATACCTTTAGACCAAGTGTTGTATTTGTTTCAATTTCATCATTGATTGTTCGTTGATTTTCTTTTAATGTTTCTAAACGTTTTGTTAAATTTAATAAAAGATCATCCTAGAAAAAAAACAGCAGAATTATTATTCATTAATACTTTCAAATGTTTCCTACTGTATGTTGACCATTATCAGTTATTGTTATATCATTATTAGTATTCGATGATGAATTTTGTCTCGAACGATTACGTTTATTATGATCAGGTATTGGAAATAAATTTCTTACATATTCCGAACTAAGATGATGTTCAGGATTCGTAAGATTGGATTCATTTAAATGAGATGATGATGATGATGAAAGTGTTGGTAAATCATGTGTAGAATTCATTTGTGTCGGAGGTGCAAATTTAATATCACTCATTGATGATGATGCTGACGATGGTGCTGCACGTTGTACAGCTTTAACAATTCGAACTGGTTTACGATAAACAGTTGGTGGAAGTGCTGCTTGATTTGATGATGAATCAAAATATTTTGTTGTTCTTATCATTGAGTCAGAAGAAGGCGGTTGCCTAGATAATAAATCATTTCGTAAGTATCTTTTTTTAAGAGAAGAAAAAAAAAAGAATGATAAACTAACTAAAGATAACATATTTTCTACATGCATCATTCTTTCAGTCATGTCTAAGTCAAGTGCTGCAAGTGATCCTCTTTATCATGATGTTAGTCCCGAATATGTACGTTATACTCGTTTATTTTTTATGTTCACTGTTTTAATATGTTTTACATCAATTATATGTGCTATTGTTCAAGCTCATGATGAAAAAAAATTTTATATTATTATAATTAGTTTAGTTGTATCAATAGTTTTTGTTTTATGTATTTATTTATTTTTTCAACGACGAATACTTTTAGCTGAAAAACTTTGGTTTGTTAATTTAACAATATTTATTCTATTCCTACAAGCTATTATTTATTTAATATTTGTTTTTATTAAACCATATCCTATTCCAATTACAACGACATTTCAATCGACAACACCTTTTTCAACAACACCATCGAATTCAACAACAAATATGACTAATATTACATCAACAACTGTATCATCAACGACAACAAAATTATATTCATGGAATAAAGAAGCATTTTTAACGAAATTATATGAACAAATTGATGATATGTGATATATATTCTTATAAAATTTCTCTTGATATTTTAATTTTCATTTATAAAAATTCTATTTATTTTCATTATCTTATCATATGAAGATTCTATTTATGACTAATCTAGACGAGCTTATTTTCTCTTTTTTGTAGGTTGAAAAAAAAATTGTAATTTATTTCGATGGAAGAATGACAATTGAAAGATGTACTAAAAGTCAATATGGAAGTATATCAAAACTATTGGTAGAATAATAAATAACTATCTGTACAGTTATAAAACGGAATATTTTCTCGAATCGCATTACTTAGTAGAACGCTCATTTTATCATATAGCTAAAGAACACTGTGAGTTCTACATTATAGTCTTTATAAAAATTGTTCACTTTGAATTCTTTTGTGAACTATATAAAACATTATTTTATATCTTATCAAAAAGAACTTGAAGTATCATAAGTAAATATAAAAATTCTAACATATCAGAATAGATATTAGTAAAATATTTTCTTACTTTGTAATATGTCGTTGATTGGTATTTGTTGGAGGTAAAGTATAAACTTTATTATTTGTTGATCCTGATGAATTATCTGTATAAATACGATTTTCAAAAAATTGTCGTTTTGATTGAAAATCATTTGATGTATCAAGTGCCACTGGTGAAAGTAATTCTTGTACACGTGTTTGTCCAGCAGATTTTGGTCGTAAAAAACTTCGATTTATTGATTTTGAATTTTCATTTTCATTATTTAAAGTATCTTTTGACCTTGATCGAGACAAAGAATAATTATTTAAATTCATTGCCACTGATCGATTTGTTTTTGCTATTGAACGTGATTTTTCACGTAAACGTTCAGTATATAAAGCTGGTGTATCTTCAAATGAAATATCAGTTCCTAAAAAAATAATTAAGATTTTTAATGAATTAAATAAAGGAAAATCAAAACAGTCTGACGTCGTCTATGTATGTAAAATAAAAAGAAGCAAAAAAAAGAAAGAACGACTTTATTAGTAAAAGAACAAGTTGTATTTACTAAAGTAGTTGAGTAGAAGAGATAAACATGTTTCTTTCGTTCGTTTCTTTTTCTTTTCTTTTCTTTTTTTACAACTAGTATACTTTTTACAAAAAAAAAGAAGAAAAAAAAGCGAATGATTTGGATTTAGTTTAATAATAGAATAGAGAAAAAGTAAAGTTTTGTTAAATTTTTGTATTATTAACTGAAGAAATATTTCTTTTCTTTAAAAGAAAATATAAAAAACCTCTTAGAGAAAGGAAAGGTGAATACTATGATTCATAGGTTGTTTTTAATTAAAGTATCAATAGTGTATAGCAAAGAAAAAAAACTAGGAAGAGTTGAAACTTTACAAGTTTTGTTATCAAATATTGACTATTTTAATCATATACATTGTATAATGATTATCAAACTTTTATGAGGATTGATCTTTATCAATAAATGATATATGTAGTTTAAGAGATAAAAATATGTAAATTAATTTTTAAAGTCTCACTCATGCTTGACATATGATGAGTAAATGTATAAAATCCTTCCAAGTTAAATATAACTAGTTTTCTTACATATTTGTTAATAGATTAAAAAAAACTTGAAAATGTCAGAAAAAATTTGAAGTTTCTATTTTCAAAGAATAATTATCGTTTTATTATAAAAAAAAACTTAAGTTAACTATTAGTCATTTACAATGCCAACTGATGTTATAAATCATTGACTATTCATAATCAATTAGACTTTTGTCCTATCTTAACAAAAATAATTTCATACCTATACGTAAACTTGTATTATCATATAGACTTTGTTCAGAATAAGAACCAACTTCTTCTTTATTATTTAATATTAATGATGTTGGAGGTGGTAAAACATCTGTTTGATTACCATTGGTTATTGATAATGAATCATCGTTGTTATATGTCGAACTACAATCAAATACTCATTTCATATACAGTATACGATAAAGAAGAAAAAAAAAGAAGGAAGAAAAATGAGACACACATAAGGTTTCTAATCATTTGTATAAAATATATATTTGTTCGATTTCTCAAATAGAATAGAAATGATTCATACCTAATAGTATTATTCTTGATTGTATTCGATTCCGATTGTTTATGTTTGATTAAATTGGAATGTTTATTCTAAATAGAGTTGACAAATATATATTGAACAGATGTATACATTTATGATATATATATATATTCTCATTAAAAATCTTTACTTCAAGATATTTATTTTGTATAAATAAGAAAAAAAGAACGGTCAAGTGGACTAATGAACTTACTTGTTCGATAGGTGATACCATTTTTATTTGCTCAGGGTCATTGTTCAATCTAGTAGATGGTGGTTGTTGTTGTGGTGGTGGCCAAAAAGCTTGAACAGAATCAGAAAGTATAACTGGTTTTGTTTGAGAATATGGTCCTGTTTGATAAATTTTATTTTGATAAGCTGAACAAGAAAATGTTTCATCATCAAGATCATGTATTTGTGATTCATATGAAGATGATGCTGACGATGGTGATGATGATGAATTTGTACTTATACTATTCATACTAACGTTTGATATTGTACGATTTGTGTTTGTAGTCTTTTTTGATACTGATGATGATAATGGTGGATATAGATAATAATGATATTGTGGAGGCGTCGAAATGATAAGTGTCGATGTTTGCATTATCTTTCCAATCGATGATGATGATGATGCTGATTCATTAGTATTAGACAATGATTTTGAAGAAAGAAAATATCCATCTTTTTTTGTTGATTGAGCTGGTTGAAATAGAAGACCATTAGATAATGAATCTTCTTCATTAGATTTTGTAGTTGTTATTGTAGGTTTCATTAACATTGATATTGAAGTTCTATTCATATTCGTATTTGGATATGATGAGATCGATGGATCTAAAAAAAAGATGATAGTTGTATGGAACAGAAACAATCAATAACCTTCGAATGCTCTCTCTGCACCTACTTATGAACATGTCATCATAGTTAATTCTCTAGCTGACCTTCTCTAATATACTTACCAGTGTTATATGAAGTTTTACTATTGATATTATTGTCTATCGTCGATTGTCGTTCTCTTTGACCGTTTATTATAGCCTTGTCAATATCTCCTTTCCATACATTATTTAAAGATATAGAAGATGTATGATATGATTCAATATCAGCACTAAGACGTTTATTGTCTTGTACTATATGTTGTTTAGGTTTTCGTTGAGTAGATGCTGTACGTCTTAAATATTTCGTATCGTCAGGAGATGATGGTTTATTATTGTTACTATTTGATCGATTAATAAAATTAAAAAATCCTCCAGTACCAATAAATTTCTTTGTCGTTGTCGTTGTTTGGGAATTAGGTGTTTTCATAAGTAAACTATTAAACGGCATCTGTTTTTCAGTTTCTGAATACGTTAAATTTTTATCTAAGAATTAATAATAGATAGACACTTTCAATATAGAGAGAAAAAAGAAGAAGAAGAAGACGAGAGGTCAGTCATACCTGTATTAAAATTGTTCGTGCTATTTGATTCTTTTGTCGGTGTGGTATCATAGTTGCCATCATCATTGGAAGTAACTGTAGTTGAATTAGGAGTGCTATAAAGGTGAGTAGCAGCAGTTGTTACTTGTCGACTAGAAGTGCAATTTAGTTCATCGACATTTTCTTTTTTTTCTTGTCTAGGTCTTCGGCTATCGCTATTCTCTTTTTTCGCTAGTGGTGATGGCGAGAGAGAAAAAGAACGATGAATTGATGTATGTGTGGTCAACGGTGT
>CAJNOI010000063.1:311264-328526 GCA_905250115.1 Adineta steineri | reverse complement strand
TAATATGTTTCACGAATTTCTAATGCACGTTGTTGAAATTCTAATGCTTCATCGTCTTTACCTAATTGATATAAAGCTTTACCAATACTACTAAGATTCGTTGCAATAGATGCATCATGATGTAAACAACATTTTTCTGTTATTACCAATGCTCGTTTATATAATTCGAGAGCTTCATTATATTTACCTTGATCACTACGAATATTACCCATATCAATAAGATAATTAGCAATATTCATTTGTGCAGATGGATAATAACGTTCACGTATATCTAATGCACGTTGTTGATAATCATATGCTTGATCAAATTTAGCTTGATCACTTAAACTACGACTTATATTCGTATATATAATAGCAATATCTGCATAACGTGATGTAAAATTTTTTTCATGAATTGTTAATGCTTGTTGATAGAGATCAATAGCTTCATCATGTTTTGCTTGAGCAGCTCGAATATTACCCATATGATTAAAACCATTAGCAATAGATACATATGCTGACGAACAATGATTTTCTCTAATAGTTGATGCACGTTCTTGAAATTCAAATGCTTCATCATATTTTTCTTGTTTATATAAAGTATTACTCATATTACTAAGTGTAGTAGCAATATCGGAATAACGTGGTAGACAATGTTTATCATAGAATAATAATGCACGTTGATAGAAATCAATAGCTTCATCATATTTACCTTGACTATTTCGAATATTACCTATATCATTAAGTGTATTACCAATTTTCATAGAATCCGACGAATGATAAGTTTCTAAAATAACTAATGCTCGTTGTTGAAAATCAAATGCTTCTTCATATTTTTCTTGATTATATAAAACATTACCAATATTACTTAAACTCGTTGCTATTAATGTATGACTAGATGGATAATATTTTTCTTTAATAGTTAATGCACGATAATAAAATTCAAGTGCTTCATCATATTTTTTTTCATCATATAAAATATTTCCAATATGTTCAAGAGTATTTGTCATATCAATATGATCGGTAACATAACGTTTTTTATAAATTTTTAATGCTTGTTCATGTAACTGAAGGGCTTCATCATATTTTCCTAAATGATATAATACACTACCAGTATTATTAAGACATGTGGCAAGTTCAACATGATCAGGTGAATAACATTTTTCATAAATTTTCATTGCACGTTGATGATAATCAAGAGCTTCATTATATTTACCTTGATTACTTAAAATAATTCCAACACGACCAAGACTATGTGCAATATTAATATTATCTGCTGGATAATTTTGTTCTTGTATTGCTAATGCACGTTTTTGTACTTCTAATGCTTGTGCATGATTTTCTTGTTTTTCTAAAATATCACCAATACGTGCTAATTCAGCAGCAAATTGTACATGATCAGGTGGATAATATTTTTCTTTAATTGATAATGCACGTTGTTGAAATTCAAGTGCTTCTTTATATCGACCTTGCCCATAATAAACTCTACCAATATTAGCTAAACCACCAGCTATTTTAAGATGATCAGATGCATAAAAACTTTCTAACATTGTCAGTGCACGTTGATAATAATCCAATGCTTCATCATATTTTTTTTCATCTTTAAGTATATGACCAATATTTGTTAGTGTAATAACAATATCAGAATGTCCTGATGGATAAGATTTTTCTTGCATGACTAATGCTTGTTGATAACGTTCAATCGCTTCATCAAATTTTCCTTGACAACATAGAACATTTCCAATAAGATTAAATGTATTTGAAATTTCAATATGACCTGATGGATAACTATTCTGTTGAATTTCTAATGATTGATCACTGAATAATAATGCTTCTTTATATTTTCCTTGTTTACTTAAAATATTAGCTATATTACTTAATGTCGATGCCATATCAATATGATTCGATGAATAATATTCTTTTTGTTTTGTTAATGCACGTAAATAATAATCAAGTGCTTCACCATATTTTCCTTGTTCATTTAATATATTACCAATATAATTATAATTATTAGCAATATGTGCATAATAAGATGGATAATCTGTTTCTAACATTTTAAGAGCACGATAATAATAATCAAGTGCTTCATCATAATTTCCTTTACCACATAATAATATATAGCCAATATTATTATAAGTACAAATAATATCCATATGATTTGATGAATAATATTTTCGTTGCATTGCTAATACTTGATGATGATAATCTATCGATTCATCATATTTACCTTGTCCATATTTAATATTTCCTATATTACATAGACTAGTTGCTATTTCAATATGACCAGATGGATAGAATTTGTTTTGCATAGCTAATGCACGTTGAACAATTTCAAGTGCTTGATCATATTTTTCTTGACGAAAAAAAATTAAACCAATATTATTCATTGTATGTGCAATATATACATCACCAGATGGATAATATTTTTCATAAATTTTCATTGCTTGTTGATAATATTCCAAAGCTTGATCATGTTGTCGTTGATCAGTTAGAACACAAGCTATATTTTTTAAACTTGTTGCAATATCAACATGAAAATAATTATAATAAATTTGTCGTATTTGTAATGCTTCACGAAGAAATATAAGTGCTTCATCATTCTTTAATTGTTGATAATGAATAAGACCAATATTATCTAAACTAATAGCAATATGTACATGATCCGAAGAATAAAATTTCTTTCGAATTATTAATGCTTGTTGTTGATAATCATATGCTTCATCATATTTGCCTTGTAATTCTAATATTTCACCAATATCAGAAAGTATATCAGCAGCATCTTTTATACGTATTGGTTCACATTGTATCATTCGAGTGTAAGCACGATCATAATATTTTCGTGCTTCATTCCATTTACCTTGCCAATGAAGAGCTTGACCAATACAATGTTCGATTCGTTCATGATCTTCATTATGTGAATTAATTAATAAATTTTCAAAATATTCTTGTGATTGATTCCATTGACTCATATCACATAATAATTTACCAAATATAATTGAAATAGATAAATCTTCTATTTGCCGATGTATATCATGAATATATTTTTCTTTTATCATTTGTCCATCTTTAACAGCCGTCATTTTAATAAGCCAAATTTGTTCATTCAATTTTTCAATAGTGTCTAATCGAAAAGTAGCATTGAAATTAAATAAAATTTCATCTTGACATAATGATTCTTTAAATTGAGTAATATCAGCAAATATAAGTTCTTCTTTATTACATTCAATTTCAAATAGTACATTGATATTTTCTGTAATGGATGTTTTTAATATTGGTCGAATAGATTTTGCAAGAAAAAATCCTTTGATTGAAATAAGTTTCCCTTTTTTTTCTTTAAATTTATGTAATTCATCCTGTGAAAAATTCATTTGTTGATAAACATTTATTGTTTTTTCTTTTCCCGTTTGAATAATTTGTTGATGTTCATTATTTAAACAAGTAATAAGATCACCAAGAAAATATCGTAATTTATAAAGTTGATTTGTATCTTTAATTCGTAATGCTTTATTAATTAATTTTCGAAGAAATGAATTTTTTAAATACCATTGAATAGCTTGATTTGATTGATATTTTTCTTCAAATTCATTTATTAATTCTAGTTCTTTTGAATTATCTTTATAATAAATACGACAGAAATCAATCATTTGTTTTTTAGCTTGTGTATCATTTGATAAATGTAGAATAACATCATGTAAAGTTTGTAACCAAAAAAAATCATTTGATTGTTTTGATAAATCTCGAATACAATTTTCTTCTTGATCAAAAAAACTCCAACTATATAATTGATTATCAAGTAAATGAATTTGTTTTTCAATTGATGAACATAATAAATCTAATTCATCATAAATACCAATTATTTTAGAATAATCATTAAGTAAATATTCATATTGGTTTTTTTCAGAACAATAAATAAATATAAAATCAATTTGTTGTAAAATAGCAAATTGTGAAACATATGAACCAGAAGTAATGAGAAAGATTTTTTCATTTTCAATTGATTGAATAAATGCAATACAAGTTTCTAATTTATTATGAAAAATAACATAATCATTGATTTGACGTAATTGTGATTTTAAACAGTCTATATCATCATATAATTCTTTATTTGGATCAAACCAAATGAGAGTTATATTTTCTTTATTTTCTTTTTCAAATGAACATTCTGATGGAATGGAAATAATGTCACTTGATGATAACGCTACCATGATTATTAATATTTACCTTTTAAATAAAAGAATTTTACGTCAAAAAAACAAATTGAAAAACATTGAATATATATGATTCTTTCGTTACAAAAACTAAATATGATAGTAGTCTACTTACGAGAAGGACATTGAATTAGTAACTGAATATGCTTTTTCATTTGATTAATATTTACCTGACTGAGTTATATACCATCAAAAATAAATGGTTGATTTTTTTCTTACATAAACACGTTTGTTGATATATACAGAAACGAAGTATTACTTTTTTTCTTTTTGGTGTGTAAGCAGAACAGATAAAATATATGTATTATATGTCCCATCCTTATTTCGTTTTTTTTTTCTTCATGTATATTGATATTATTAAATATATGTGTATTATGATAAAAATCGTTTTCTATGTGTTTGAAAGGAGGAGAAAAAAACAAAAACAAATTTTCATTTTGTTATCGTTGATTCATAGAAATTTTCAAAGAAAAAAATTACTCGAATATGTGTACATCATATGATATAATATTAAAAAAAGGCAGCTTATTTATTTATGAATTGAATTTAATCTAGTTATTTTAAAACCATCGTATTACTTCACTCAGTTTTTATAGTTGTCGATCTAGGAGGGGAAATATTTTGTATAACCACGTATCTTAGATATCAATTTAATTCGTAGGTGCTCACTTTGTATGGATGTCTTTACATTGTGAGTTACTTATTTTCATGTGTTCTGAACATTCCTTAATTGTTTTTTAGATAAAAATAGAATCAACGTAAAAGTAAAATCGTGATAATCGATAAAAATATCACAAAAAAAACGACATTGATTTTTCGGGCATGTGTTATGTTTCTTTTTGATAACATTCCTTTTCAACGTCGCCTTTTTTTACGTGTTCTGTATATGTTGACTCATACAATTTTATCTTGCATTGTAATTACGCAAGGCATGAAAAGAAATAATGTATGCCTGTAAAACATCTTTCTATGTTATTATGACGTGAAGAGTTTTCTTGTCACCAAGTATGACTAACGTTGAAAAACAATCCGATGAAATTTTAGTTTTACAATCAATTTTTGATAAAAAATTTCATTTTCTCGATGAAAATCAATATGAAATATCGATTGAATTTGATCTTAATATACCAATAACAATTCGATTTGATAACCAATCGTCTATTATTCAATATTTACCACCATTTAATCTTATTATACAGTATCATGATGAATATCCAAGTGAATATCCACCTTCATTTATAGTATCATGTTTTTATTTTTCAAAATTGAATCTACAAAAACTTTGTCAAAAACTTGATAATTATCCATTTAATAATGGAGATGTATGTGTTTATGATTGGATTGATTTAATTAAACTTGAAATAAATAATGAAATGATTTTTCATACGGGAGCCGAAGAAGAAGAAGACGAAGAAGAAAATGATCCTAGAGCATTGAATGGATATTTAATGGAAGCAGGTGAGAAACTATTTCAATATTTAATTAATTATAATCAACAACGTGAAAATGAACAATTTCAAAATCAATTACAAACATGTTTAATTTGTACGGATGATATTCGAGGTTTAGATTGTATTCGTCTTCAACGTTGTCGACATTTCTATTGTCGATCTTGTTTAAATAATTATGTTCGAAGAACTTTAGACAATGGAAAATTCGGTGAGAAACTCCTATGTCCACAAGATCAATGTAAACAACCATTGCTTCCAACAGAAGTTAAACAAATTATTCAAGATGAACAATTATATGAAAAATACGAGCGATTAACATTACAACATAGTCTTGAATTAATGGATGACATCATTTTTTGTCCAAGGTAAGAAAGTATTAGATGATCTGAAATATTTCAAAGAAATATCAAATTTGTTTAGATGTCAATATACAGTTTTTATTGATGATAGTGCTGATAATCTAGCTATGTGTGAACAATGTCGTTATGCATTTTGTAAAATATGTAAAAATAATTTTCATTCTCAGACAGCATGTCCAAATCAGTGGATGATCGAACAATTAAAATTGTCAGAAGAAATACAACGTAAACGAATTAAAACACAAAAACAAGAATCTAGAGTACTGCTTGGAGAAACAGAAGAACGAAAGAATTCTTCAAAATCAGACAAACATTCAAGACTTGCAAAGAACTTATTATATGAACAAACTACATTCGAAGACATATTAAGCGCTGGACGAATAGATACACTCAATACTCAACCTTGTCCTAGATGTCATATACGAATTGAAAAGAATGGTGGTTGTTCACATATGCACTGTACACGATGTGATCATCATTTTACGTGGCAAGCGGTACCAGATACTTCAAATCCGAATAATATTTCATTACTAGATAACTACATGAACAGCGCTATGCGAATACCATCTGTTAAAAAAGCATTGAACAAAGTAACAAATACAGGTTTGTACTAAATCATTTTACTGGTCGGCATAAACTAAACTTGACAAGGACCTTAAGATATTTGTTAGAGACTGTCGAAACCAACACTTTTTAATATAGATTTCGAATCAGAGTGATAGGTTCTAAGTTATAACTCGTGATATAAAATCTTTAGAAAATATACGATGTACTTTTTTTTTCAGCGTATTCATCTAAACAAGAAACAACACAAAATAAAGATATTGATTCTGGTGAAAAAGAAGATGATCAGAAAGTTTCAGGTAATAATAGATTAGATGCTCATTCTGTTATTGTCAACAGAGTAAAACAATGTCCATCTAAATCGTGTAAAAAATTCAATATGAAAATGAGTGCAGACAATTGGATGATATGTAGCAGATGTATGAAACAATATTGCTTTATATGTGGATCTGTTGTTCATGGAAAAATACATTTTGCAAAAAAATGCAAACGACAAACACCTATTTGAATTACAATACGCACACATCATGAGAGCATATATAGATCTATGTTTTCGGATGAATATATTTTGTAAATATTGGTATCAAAGTATAGAGTCAATTAGAAGTTTTATTTTTATGATTATAAAAATATTTAAAGAGCGATTTGAACGCGAAAAAAACAAATAAATAGCACGGCATGATATTATTTCTTTTCATGATATGGAAATTTTTTTCCTTGAGGATCTGCTGCAATTTTATCTGTTGCATCAGCACATATTACATCTCCTGATTCTCCTTCAAGTAAAAGTAATGTTGGAATTCCATCGATATCAAATTTCTTTTTTAATTCTTCTACTTTTTTTCGTTGTTGAAAATCTAATCTTAACCAAGGCATTTTTTCATAATATTCATCAAACGATTCTTCATCATCATCCGAACCAATGAAAATAATTTCGAAATTTTTTTCTTCAGAATATTGTTCATAGAATTTCGCTAATTTTGGAGTAAATTCTTGACATGGTCCACACCTAAAGAAGAGTCATTTCTAATAGAAATTTATGAAAAAGAAAGAATTGAACAAACCATGAAGCAGTGAAATAGAGACCGATTATTGTTTCTCCATATTCTTCGTCATCAAGATCAATTTCTTCATCCGATTTATTCAGAATATGTCCATCAAATAGTTTCGCTACACCAGCCATGAAATTTTATTGTTTACGTTTGTATAATAACACCAACGGTAAGTAGACGAATGATTTATATCGTTACACGCCAATATTTTTCTTCATTTTGTTTTCTCTTATCATCGACCGTGAAATTAGGAGAAAATATTCGACCGTAAACAATGTATTATTTTATATGATAAAAGAAATGTCAGTTAAGAATGCAAAGTATTCATTGGTTATAATCTCGATTAATGATCCCTTAAATCATAAAAACCTCTGTAGTCTGGATAATATACATGGGATCACTCATATACAGAATGAAAAGAAAATGTTATTGTTATAAACAATAATAAAATACATAAACGAAAAAACACACCAACGTAAGGGTGGGTATCGCATTAATTGAGAGAAAACATTTCTGACTATGTGCGGAAGAATCTTAAGTAAAACTTTCTCCTTATGATATAATGACATGTTCTTTCATAAAATTCGAATAGTTTAGAAGTAGATCGACTTCTTTATCAAATTTATCTAAAACATATCTTTTGAGAATCTTTGTGACACCAACCATTAAATCATAC
This sequence comes from Adineta steineri, assembly GCA_905250115.1. Lineage (NCBI taxonomy): Eukaryota > Metazoa > Rotifera > Eurotatoria > Adinetida > Adinetidae > Adineta > Adineta steineri. Next base: position 320,237 of record CAJNOI010000063.1, on the reverse strand, counting down.
TTTATTTACATGTATTCACAAGAGACTCAACTTGTACAACACTTGATTTCGTCACTCTTCATTGAATCTTTTTATTTTTTCTCACGAGAAAAACAAATCCAATACAAATATATGTAGAGCAAATAAAATATGTCATTTCGTCCTCGTTCGCATTGTTTGAAATGAAATATATTATTCATTAGAACGATCGATGTACAAAGGTATCGCATTGAAAGAAAAAGGGCGAAGGCATTTTATAAATACAGTAAACTTTCTCCTAACAGACATTATATATTAGATTTAGAAAAAAATCTACCAATGATTAGACAGATAAATCATCTTGATGATGGGGATATTCATATTTTAATTAAAACTATACCAATGAAATAATATTGATTCATTTTCTGAAGAGTATTATTATTTACATTGAATATCGATGATTTAACTTTTAAATATTGAAAATTTTCATAACTAATATTAATATATAATATATATCTATTTATATGAAACTTATACTTCATTTTTTCTTTGTATCATCATGATAAATATCATTTGTAGAATATAAATTATTATCTTTGATTTATCTCTTATGCCATTCGAATATTGATAATGATGAATATCAAAGATCATCAATTTGCACAACTCTTGATTGTCTATATCTATCTAAAATATTATGTTAAGTATAGATTAAATTATTTGGAATGAAATTCAATAGTTTTCCACTATGATCATTTTGTCTTTAATTCTCTTGTTTTGCTTTTATTGTTCACTATATGTATGAACATATTTTATGAATCTGTTTTCTGTTCTTGATAAACCTGTTTGAAAATATCTCATCATGCAACTCAATGATTTGGTTAAGTGTCTATCAAATTCAAATAATTATAATCTGATAATAAATATTTTTTTATTATTCATAAAAATATTTCAATAAAAAACAAGAACAAACGAAAATCGTTGCGAATTCAAATTAATATAAAATTAAGAATATTTCAAGAAAAGTTTGAATCAAAAAATCGAATTAAATATGATCAACACATCATGAAAGATTTATTTATATTTCAGCGTTTCTTATACGATATATCTTCTTTGTCCTTTCCCAACATATACAAAAAGAAAGATATTATATATATATACATGGTGAGAAAATGCATTATCAAGATAAAGCTAGCGGCAAATTTGATTTTTCATTAATTACTAAATTAGTCCGCTTTCCGATTACCACACAAAATATATTTGGTTATGAAGCGTATACTTTTTTTTATTAAACATATAAAAGCATTATAAGAGAAATGTTATACAAAATAAATATGAATCAATACTTGAACACTTATCAAGAAGGCAACACATTAATCGGCTTTTTTTAAAGTTTTACTGTTAACGATAATAATTAGTAATAAGTCGTTACACACTAGCATGTTGCTAGACTAAACATTTGTATTCGATTATTAAATCTATCAGAAACCAATAGGTTGCCATGTTTGTCAAAGAGGATTGTTTCAGGAAAATTGAGTTGATTCGCTGCTGTTCCTGATGTACCACCAACGATTGTAGTACCACTAGTTGCATTTTGCAGCCAACGTTGAATACGATTGTTATCTGAGTATAAAAAAAAATCAAGTGAGATTGTTTAATTTATAATATATTTTCTTTTCTCAAAATTTCTCTTACATCCATCAGCTATATAAAGAGTTCCATTACTATCGACCACTATAGATCTTGGATTATTCAACTGATTCGCTCCACTTCCAGCTCCATTACCTCCGGCGACAACTGTTCCACTAGTTGCACTCGTTGAACCTGATGAGTATTTCATTACACGACTATTACCATTCTCAGTAACGTACAAAGAGTTCGTATATAAATAATCATAGTAAACACCATTTGGACCTGAAAGCTGGTTTGAGGCATTTCCATTACCATTACCACCTATATATAAAAATAAAACCAAGATTAAACGAAAGATCTCTTTGAAAGAACATTATATACCTGCTGCAACCACTGGTGATCCACTACCTCCAACAAACTTGTATACCGCATTATTCGTATAGCTAACTACATAGATATCATTAGTCAATTGATTTATGGATATTAATGCTGGCTGAGCTACAGAACCGAGAAGTGTTCCAGATGTCGTTGAATTTGAACTTGATGGAAATCTGACGACTTGATTGCAACCGAAATCTGCTACATACAATCGACTAGAACTATCAAGAGCCACTCCAACAGTACCCGAAAATTGATTCAGACTGCAACCCGCGCCATTACCTCCAGCAATTACTGTTGCAACTGAAGGTGAATTACTAAGAGAAAATCGTAGGATACGTTTGTTTCCATAATCCGCAACGATTAACATATTGTTAGGACCGTCATAATACATTCCGATTGGACCAGAAAGAAGTGTAAGATTAGAACCGGGTGTACCTGCTAGACTGCCAAATATAGTAGTAGCATTTTGTGACCAGGATGGTTGAGTACATACTATAAAAAGAAAGGAAAAAACAAGTATGTTACTATCTAACACTTATAGACCAGTTCGGACATTATAACTAAGATGTTCTGATTATATTTTATGATCAACCTAACCAGAAACTTTATACATGATGTAATGAGCATAAATTGCAAACAGTTTTACGAAATCATGTATCTTACATTACCGTAGTTTGTACATTATATCAACAATATACATCTTTTTTCAATAACTTGAGAATTTTTAAATAACACACCTGTTGTTGTTGATGATGATGTTGATGTCGATGACGACGTTGTTGATGATGTTGATGATATTGATGTTGATGATGATGACGACGACGATGATGGTGTTGTTGTTGTTGTTGAAGTGATCTGATCTATATTGAAAAAATGAGATTAACAAAAAGGTAGGATAATTGGATAAGGATTCGCCTAAAAATTGCATGCTTCGTTCTACTAACAGTATAGTTGATTATGGATGCATTCTGATAAATTTTACATAAGTTCCCTTGGATTTACAAACCTTACGGCTTCTATAATACTTATTTATAGCTAAACCTGTACTACAATAGTTTAAACCGATGACTATACACGTAATCTAACTTTAGCAATGGTTCATTTGGAGTCCTATGTAGCTGTAAGTGTGGAAAATGATGATAAAACACTTGTCATCGAATAATCAATTGAGAACACCCCCGAAAACAGTTGCTGAGCATCAAAAAATTTTAAAAACTAAAAATGTGTTTTTGTGTTTCGATGGCCGTTGTGTATTTGGCCACCTTACATTTCTGAACATATAATCACAAATAAATCTCTTTTCGACACATTAGACTTGTTGCATCTATCGAAAGTAATATGTAACCAACTTAGCCATTAACTCGAACATTTGCAACAAATAAATAAATCTTCCAATCAGTTAAAAACTCGTCTAAATTAATAGATGTGAGTAACAATCTGAAGATGAGACTGACATGATGTATTTGAATGTGTAAATCTATATAATCTGTACCGAAACAATACACCATTCAATCATGGCAAAACTATGATATGTTGCAGTATTTATATTAATATATTTACTTTGTGCTATGAATATTGCTGATTGATTCATAAATAGCAATGAAGAATTCAGACTAAACTCAATTAAAATCGATGTATAATTTGTATAAAATAATTGGCAAGTTTGATTTCTTGAAAAATAATTTAATGTCGATATCATTCTATTTGACATTATCATTTCACATATACATTGACTTTGTGTTATATTCAATAATGATTTCGATATATCACCAATCAATATGTTATTATCTATTTTACCGACAAGAACACAATCACCACTAGGAAATACCAATAAAACAAACAATATCCAAAACATCTTTTATGACTTGACGATTTAAACGTTTTTGTTAGCAATATTTTAGTTACTAATATTACTGTTTCTCTTTGCTTTTATTTTCTCGAACTCTCTTGTTTAATATTTAATCGCTACAAAAAAAAGTGCTGTAGATTGTTAGTCAGGTTTGTGTGAAAAAATAACCATAGTGATGACTAGTATACATGCATAAAGCGAGTAGAATAGCAGCAAGGAGAAAAAGATTTGACTAAAAGAAAAGAAAATATTACGTTAGTTTCTTTAACCATTTATGGAATTAAAATCGTCACCATCAAATGAAGAACAGAAACAGTTTCTTTTTCTGTATATATGTAATGGCTTTTTAGAATTAAATTGCCTTCAGAATGCTTATGCAATGTTATGAAAGAAAGAAAAGAATTGTGATAATTAACGAATTACTTTATCTAAACGTACAGTTATTACATGTGTTTGTTTAATAGAATGTTGTAAAAAATACAATGTTTTTTTCTCAATATTGTCAATCATATTATCAATATTATTTTCAATTCATTTGATGATGTAGATATGAGTGATATATCGTTAAGAAAAATCCCTACGAACATGAGAATTTAAAAATATAACACAAGAATTATTATCCTACTCACAATCAATTTGATCGTAAAATCGATTTTTATAAATAAATTTCTGTCTTGAAGAAGTGCCTTTTATTATAATATCTTATCCAAGACAATAGTGATATGCGATCTTTTAAAAAGAAGTTGCATCGTGGAGCCCACAGATCGCTGTTATTCTTTGATAGCAACCCACTCGAGTGTTCAGTTGCTGTCGATAGCTTTTGATGCAGCTATCAAAGGGGATCATAAATGATATTAATATTAAATTGTAGATGGCCGAAACATCATGTATCATCCTTATAGAAATCATGCGTTCAGTCATGTAGGATAAAGTAACTATGATGCATTGTTATTCTTTTTAATACGATACACTAGCATAGTATTGATGCGTTTCTGCACATTTCAAGATAATTAAAACGAAAGAGTAAAGATAAGTTAGGTGCGATTTTTTCTTAACACATGTTTTACAGCTGAAACAACAGTTGATGATGCATAATGAGTATGAAATATCAATAAACATTCTTTTACAAGAAGTAATTGACAAGACTTGACAGAGTCTTTATTATCATTTCTGAGTAGATCTATATGAACTTGATTGAAACGAATAATTTGCAAAGAAACGTTTTCGAATATTTCTCACAATAGTCATTGTCTAAATGAATTAATTGAAATTTTCTTTTTTAAGTTATTAAGTGAAACGGAAAAGAACTGCATAAAGTAGTTTGATTATCAATAAAATATTATATGTTATGTTTGAAGATTTTTGAATTATATTAAAAGTATTGATGTGTTTTTTTTCACTGAATTCAACGACCTGATTGATAGAAAGATGAAACTAGTTTTCGACAATGATAATGCAACTTTCTTACAAAAGTAAACAGTTTTCATAAATTCGTTTTGAGAAGAGAAAACTTATTATCTTACCCATTCAGACGAAAGAAACAATTGACTTGGAGTAATTACACAATTGTTATTCTTACTTTATACAAATGATTCTTGCTTCACTAATATGATTTATTAGTCAGTGACAATCAAAGGAAGTCTTGCATACGAGTTCAGCTTGTTGCCGTTGAATTTATTTTGTGAGGCAGAAGACGCTAATTGTTTTAAGTAGGCAAAAATCAGAGAATTGTTTTAGAAGAACATCTAGTTGATTATTAAGTTTCCAGATATTTGTTGTTGATTTTTATACTTTAATAGTCATGTATAAGAAAATTGAGTAAGCCCTATCATCAGCAGACTTCATTGAGAGTATTTCAGTAGAAAAATCACTTATCTCTTGTTAGTCTACTGCAAGATAAATATAGTAACGACAGAGTTTATAAAATCAACATAACAGTAAAATGTCTTTCAAAAAAAGTAAAGAGTGTAGTAGAAGTAAACTTGTAGTTACTATTAACATTCAGGAGAAGGAATGAGTATTTTTATCCGATCGATAGAAAAATAAATAATATATTTCAGCCAATGATCGATATCTCAATTTCCTTTGTTTTTAGAGATTGATAAGAATAACCATAGATTTTGCTATTATAGCATAAGGGTGGGTATGAGTGTGTGCAAATATCACTGTAGATGACTAGTTAGTGTCTTTATACTCACAAGCAAGCAACCACATTCTCTGCTTTTGATCAGATTTCATTGTGCTCTTTATGCATTACAATGTTCGATATGTTGGAATTGTGATCAAAAATGAGACGAACTTCTGGTAGAATAGAGTCTATCATAACATTGGATGCGCGAAGAACATACCGAACAATATTTCAAAACATTCACAGTGATGACGACTTTCGTATAATCATATGCTTCATTCTTAAGAGAAAAGACTTTATCAGAGAATTAAAAACAATACAACGGGATAAATGTTGAATCATCAATTGATACCGGTTCTACAAACAACAGTGAACATCGCTATTAATGATATTTGTACATTATAAAATTTGAAAATTTGAGTTCTGGTGTCGATTGTCGGATTCATCAAACTGATAATAATAGCATAGTTGTGTCATGATAATCGCTATGGTTGAATGATTATTTTTGTTAAATGTATATTATCACGCTATTGCATTCGAATCTTGACCCTAGTAAGCATGGATAGTCTCTAGGCAAGCTAGTAATGATTATTTTCTTCAGATTACCCATATGCTGATGAACTGACTACATTATAACATGCACCAGACGGCGTCAGAGTAGGCGTGTGTATGAGTTTCGGTTATCTCTCTCTCTCTCAGCCTGATCCACAGAAACATCCACATTCTCACGTATATCCACATCCACATCCTGAATATGAATGCATTTGTATTTCTATAGGCAAAAATCATAATTGCATAGATCATATCGCTTTAATTCCATGAATTGAACCCATAATCAGTTATTAGAAGAATTCTTAAGCAATCATTTTTATCTTTATTTGAAATGTATAAGCATGCACATACAATCACAGTGACATCAAGCCCAATGAAAAATAGTAAAAGAAAAACAACTACATGTATATTTGTATATGATTAGGTACATGCAGGGTATAGGTATAATATGAGAAAACAAACACAAAAAAGATGACGCTATGTCAGCGAAGATATCATATAAGAAAGAAACATGCTCTAAGGTCGAACACTTATGAAAAATCAAGAAAAAGTCAACACATTAACCGCCTTTTTCAAAGTTTTACTGTTAACGATAATAATCAGTAGTAAGCCTTGTATACTAGCATGTTGTTAAATTGAAAAGTTGTATTCGATTATTTCCTCTATCGACAACCAACAAGTTACCATATTTATCAAAGAGGAATGTTTCAGGAGTACTGAGTTCATTTGATGCTGTTCCTGATGTACCACCAACGACTGTAGTGCCACTGCTTGCATTTGGCAGCCAACGTTGAATACGATTGTTACCTGCATATGAAGAAAAGTAAAACGAGATATTTTTAACCTATGGAATATTTTCATTTCTCAAAAATGCTCTTACCCCAATCAGATATGTAGAGACTTCCACTACTATCTACCAGTATAGATCTTGGATTATTGAATTGATTCGCTCCACTTCCAGATCCATTACCTCCGGCGACAACCGTTCCAGTAGTTGCACTCGTTGAACCTGATGGGTATTTCATTATACGATTATTATTATTATCAGTAACGTACAAAGAGTTTGTATATAAATAATCATAGTAAACACCATTTGGACTTGAAAGCTGATTCAGAGCATTTCCATTACCGTTGCCACCTATATATGAAAATAAAACCAGTATTAAAAGAGAGATTTGTTTGAAAGAACATTATCTACCTGCTGCAACCACTGGTGATCCACTACCTCCAACAAACTTGTATACCGCATTATCAGCATAGCCAACTACATAGATATCATTAGTCAGCTGATTTATGGATAGTAGTTCTGCTGAACCTACAGAGCCAATAACTGTTCCAGATGTCGCCGAAGTTGAACCTAATGGAAATCTAACAATTCGAGAGCATCCTGCATCTGCTACATACAATTGGCCAGAACTATCAGCAGCTACTCCAACAGCAGCCGACAATTGAGTCATGTTACAACCAACGCCATTACCTCCAGCAATTACTGTTGCAACTGACGGTGGATTAGTGATAGAAAATCTTAGAATACGATGATTTGTATTATCCGCAACGGTTAGCATATTGTTAGGTTGGTCATAATACATTCCAATTGGAATATTAAGAAGTGAAAGGGTGGAGCCAGCTGTACCAGCTTGACTTCCAAATATAGTAGTCGCAGTTTGTGACCAAGATGATTGAGAAGATATGGAGCATGCTATATAAACAAAAGAAAAAAGCAACTATTTTACTATTCAACACTTGTAGACCAATTATATATGTGATATTCGAAAAGGATAGAAGTAGTTCTTAGATATGGCATAATAATGTCTATTGTATTTATTTCTTTAGAAAATATGATATGCCTTAATGGATATGGCGCATAAGACCGGTAGCTGCTGAGATAAAGAAGTTGATGTTGACTGAAATAAAACAATAGAAGACGTAGAACTTAAATTTCCAATTAATCCCACATCTCTCTTATAAATTCGTTGTGGCAATAAGCACATTTTTAAAACAGAACAACTGAGATGTTCTGATTATATTTTTATGATCAACTTAACCAGAAAAGTTAGACATGATCTAATGATCATTAATTGCAGATAGTTTTAGCAAATTATGAATGTTACATTATTGTAGTTTGTACATTATACAAACAACATATATTTTTTTTAATAATCAGAAAATTCATAAATAACTTACCAGTTGTTGTTGATGTTGTGGTTGTTGTAGTTTTACTTGTAGTTGTGCTTGTTGTTGTTGTAGTTGTAGTTGTAGTTGTAGTTGTAGTTGATGTTGATGTGGTTGTTGTAGTTGATGTGGTTGTTGTTGTAGTTGATGTGGTTGTTGTTGTAGTTGATGTTGTTGTAAATGTGGTTGATATTGTAGTTGTACTTGTTGATGTGGTTGTAGTTGATGTTGTAGTTGATGTTGTAGTTGTTGATGTTGTAGTTGTTGATGTTGTAGTTGTTGATGTTGTGGTTGATGTTGTTGT
>CAJNOI010000063.1:211824-303625 GCA_905250115.1 Adineta steineri | reverse complement strand
ACAACTTCAACAACTACAACAAGCACAACAACAACAACTTCGACAACGACGACAACAACAACTACAACAACAACAACTACAACGACAACGACAACAACAACAACAACGACAACAACAACAACGACAACGACAACAACAACGACAACAACTACAACACGTGAGTTATTTAAAACTTTACAGACTATTAGAAAGAGTGTATGCGGTTAGTACAATTTACAGACTACAGTAAAGTAATTTATTATATCTTTAAGTGCATCATTTCTGTAAAACTCAGCTTCTACCCGAATACCTGTCGATTTTATTCGACACATGGATAGAGGTGTATCATATTTTCTTAGAAGATAAATACAATAGACATTACTATACTATATCTAAGAACTACTTCTACCCATTTTCAAATATCACTTATATAATTGATCTATAAGTATTGAAGAGTAAACTAGTTGTTTTCTTCTTTCTTTTTATAGTGTGCTCCATATCTTCTCAATCATCTTGGTCACAAACTGCGACTACTATATTTGGAAGTCAAGCAGGTACATCTGGTTCTAGCCTTTCACTTCTTAATATTCCAATTGGAATGTATTATGACGGTCCTAACAATATGCTAACCGTTGCGGATAATACAAATCAACGTATTCTACAAATTTCTATCAATAATTCGCCTTCAGTTGCCACAATAATTGCTGGAGGTAATGGCGTGGGTTGCAATCTGAATCAATTGTCGGCTGCTGTTGGAGTAGCTCCTGATAGTTCTGGTCAATTGTATGTTGCAGATGCAGGATGCTCTCGAGTCATTAGATTTCCATCAGGTTCAACTTCGGCGACATCTGGAACAGTTATTGGCTCTGTAACTTCAGCAGAACTACTATCCATAAATCAATTGACTAATGATATATATGTAGTTGGCTATACTGATAATGCGGTATATAAGTTCGTTGGAGGTAGTGGATCACCAGTGGTTGCAGCAGGTAGATAGTGTTCTTTTAAAAAAATCTTTCTTTTAATACTGGTTTTATTATCATATATAGGTGGCAATGGAAATGGAAATGCCTCAAATCAACTTTCACTACCAAATGGTGTTTACTATGACTATTTATATACAAACTCTTTGTACGTTACCGATAATAATAATAATCGTATAATGAAATACCCATCAGGTTCAACAAGTGCAACTACTGGAACAGTTGTCGCTGGAGGTAATGGATCTGGAAGTGGAGCGAATCAATTCAATAATCCAAGATCTATACTGGTAGATAGTAGTGGAAGTCTCTACATATCTGATTGGGGTAAGAGCATCTTTGAGAAAAACATATTCCACAGGTTAAAAAAATATCTCGTTTTACTTTTCTTCATATTCAGGTAACAATCGTATTCAACGTTGGCTGCCAAATGCAAGTAGTGGCACTACAGTCGTTGGTGGTACATCAGGAACAGCATCAAATGAACTCAGTACTCCTGAAACATTCCTCTTTGATAAATATGGTAACCTGTTGGTTGTCGATAGAGGAAACAATCGAATACAACTTTTTAATTTAACAACATGCTAATATACAAGACTTAGTACTGATTATTATCGTTTACAGTAAAACTTCATAAAAGCCAGTTAATATGTTGATTTTTTCTTGATTCATATTTATTTTGTATAACATCTCTCTGATTATTTAAGTTTATATGTTAATAAAAAGGAATGTGCGTTTTATAATCGAATGTATTATGTGAGATAACTGAAAAGCGAACTAATTTAGTCATTAATGAAAAGCCAGATTTGATATCGAGATATTCATTATGTCATGAAGAAGTAGAGATAAATCCTAACGTTTATTTAGAGTAAATATAATATTAATCTTCTAAGAATGGATGAGGGTGAGGGTCAAGTTTCTTGGCTAAAGAAAGACTCTGTTTGTTATCGAAAAACAGAAAGAGCGAACGGAGATTTCTAAGTTTCTTTCTATAATGAAACATTATCGCGGATATATATATGAAGGTTTTTTCTTATTTCTTACAAACAGAGAAAAAACTCTTTCAAGATGAATAATATTATTATCAGTTGAAAAGAAAGCAAAGAGTTCTTACCAACTTGGACTGTTCACTTTGTTTGCTACTCTTTCAACATCGATATAATAAATACTTCATTCAACTTTGCTTACAACTATAGTACTCATACCACACCCACTCCTTCTCATTCGCTCAATTTGAATAATAACTATCTGTTATCTTGAGTTTTTACCCAATTCATCTAATGCCGTAGCATGTTGTTTTTATGAATCATATAAAGTTTTCTTTCATTCTGTTTGTGAAAGTCTTTGTAGTCGTCAGTTTAATACGCAATAAACAACTTTATTGCGTAAGAATGTGGACGAGAAAAAAAAATACCCAGCTAATTGTAAATAGCGATAAGAGAACTTTAAAAGTCTATGTTTTCCTTTGAAAAAGACACTCAATTTTAATAAAATAAAAAATATGACAATTGAAGATAAACGACATAAGTATAGTATCGAAGAACTTCGTGATAAACGATCAGAACCTTCGGCACAAGAAGTACCAACTGGCCTTGAAAAATTTTCTGATATTTACATTGTAAAATCACTTGATCCATATAACACATTTATACGTGAAATTAGATTAATATTAAATAAATTAACACCGCAAACTTATGATAAATTATTACAAAAACTTGATAAACTTGAACTTGATGGTTATGAACGTTTGCAAGGAATGATAGATATATTTTTCTTTAAAGCAGTTGAAGAACCAAAATTTTGTTTCATGTATGCTAGTTTATGTAAACATTTTCAAAAAAAACACGTTACCGTATCTAGTCAAGATGGTCAAACAGTAACATATTATTTTCGACAAGTATTACTAGCACGTTGTCAAACTAAATTTGAAACTGATTATCGACAGGATATTGATTATGATAGACGAAGAAAAGAAGTTGATGCTATTATAGATGAAAAACATCAAAAGGAAGAAGCAGAAAATTTAGAAGAAGCTTTATTTAAAGCCAAACGACGACATTTTGGAAATATTCTGTAAGTTAAATCTTAAAAAGAAAGAAGATATATGAAATTCATAAATGTAAAAGTTATTTGAGATTGTTTGGATAGTCAGATATGTTCAATTACTGTTTAGTTTAATATAGCGAATCATCGTTTTAGAGAAAAGTATATAAACTTTATTCATATTTTTTATTTAGTTTTATTGGTGAATTATTCAAATTAGGAATGTTGACAGAACCAATTATGTTTGACTGTATGGACTATTTTCTCCAAGGCAAACCTGATGAAGAAAATCTTGAATGTTTATGTAAACTTTTACGTGCTATTGGCAAAGAACTTGATAACAAAGTCACCGATAAGGTATGTTTGATTGAAATAAAAAACAAACTAAAGGATATACGTATCTCTTATTAAATTTGTTTTTAAATTAAATAATCAGCTTCAAACTGATTTTTCTTTTTTCTTTCTTTGCTTATGTCTACTATAAGAAAATAAGTATTAAAAATTATAGATATGCATGTCTGTTTTCTTAAACTTGCTCATTCTTTATAACACATTTGTTGTCCTATTTGTTATATAATAATACGGTTTTTTTAAATACTTCTTTTTCTTAGACACAAAATCGAAAAAAATTGGAAAACAATTACAGTGAATTAGAAAATATTGTTACACAACCACAAATATCAGCACGTACACGATTTATGATTCAAGATCTGATGGATTTAAGAAAAGCTAATTGGGTTGCTCGTATTCCTGAAGTAAAACCAATGACAATTGATGAAATTCATAATCAAGAACGTAATGGTCTACAACATCAAGACCAATATCAAAATAATGGAGGTAGTGGTAATAATTCACAACAATATACTGTACCGTATGGCAATCGTGATAATGGTATAAAACAACAATCAAATAGAATAAATGAGGAACAAAATGAGAGATGTTTTAATGCTAACCCAGTACGACAATATCAAACGGATGATAAACAAAATCCAGTAACAGTAACAAGAAATAGTTCATATGAAAGACAAATTTTTTGAAAATAATTTTTATTGTTTTTAGATAGACATTAAATCTTGTACCACAATGCGCATGGTTTAAAGCATCAACAATTGAAAAGAAACCTGAAGATAATCGTGCAAATATGAATCGCTAAAAAAAACTATAATAGATTTATTTATAAAATAAATGACATTGTAATTAAAAAATTTATTTTCTTTTGGTGATGTTAGCAGTATGTAACCTACTATTAGCAAAATTATACTAAGTCTGTACGCGATTTGATTAGTTACTCGACTTCTATCAGACAGACAAGTTATAGAAAATTTGACGTTTTTAAATGTTAAAATATAGAGTAAAATATCTCGACAAGTATAGTTATAAGTTGATCTTTCTAGTTTAATTTTATTAATTATTTCAAAACACGTATCAAATAATTAAATAAATCCTATCACAATGAGAGATAGATCATGTCCTGCAGCCGAGAGAAACCGTTTAGCTTCAACGAGAAATCCTTTTTCGACTGAAGTCGAAACAATTCGAGCTACAAACCATCTTGAGGATGTGGGTGTTATTTCTGGTATACCCACGACCACTGTAAATGCTTTGAAATATTGCCTGGTATATTCTTCGTGCATGCGACGCTATGATAGTCTCTATTCTATCAGAAGTTCGTCTCATTTTCATCTAAATTTCGATGTAGCGAACACTGTAATGTATGAAGAGCATAATGAAACCTGATCCAAAGCAGAGGGTGTAGTTGCTTGCTTGTGAGTATTATGACATTAACGAGTCATCTATAAAGCAATATCTGCACATACTCACTCGCACCTTCCTCCTTTCTTAACAAAATATTTCGTCAAAAACGTCATTCTTTGTTTTATTAAAGTAAACTCAATTACGAATATTATCCAAACATAAGCAAGGAGCAGCATAAGCAAGAAAATTATCGCGAAAACTTGGACCAAAAAAACTAGTAAAATAAGTACCAAAGCGAATAAGATAAGCAGTACCGCCACCCCGACGACATGTCGCACCATCAGTACGCTTTTCGAAAAGCTGATAAAAAGAACCATTGTACCAATCAGCCCACTCACTGTCGGTCCAAGTTTTCCAACGACGGATCCAATTAAAAGTCACTGAGTTGCCAGTATAGTACCAATCACGACACTTACCGCATTTGGCACAAATACGACCCTTACAATCAAGCTCTTTGCACTCACCGGGTGCAGCAAATTCTTGATTTTCTAAGAAATAAAGTTACTGGATTGAAAATAATTTTAAAATAAAAGACATCGCTGGATTTCAAAACTTTTTCGGATAAGAAAGCTGTAAACAGGGTAGTTGGATGTGGGTGCTAGGTGAATACAGTATCCATAGCTACACCCACACCCATCCTCTCAAGAGAATCATCCTGTAACAAAAATGAAATTGAGTTCAATGTCTCTCGATTTTCATTTTCATCTTCACTTGAAAAGTAACAAAAATCTGAGCAAAATAAAGTAATTTAAATCGGATGGAAAAACGATGTTATTTATATTTAACAAAAACTGGGCAAAATATTCAACAAGTTTGTCATAGATGGATGAAAATGTGAGAAGAAAAATAGTATTATGACTATACTCACACTTTTCATAGGAACTGCACAGATATTCGTATATAAATCATTATAAATATTAAGAGATTATTTAAAGATCGATAATTAATCGGTGAATAGAATAGACAATACAAAAATATAGATTCTGATTATTTTTTACCATAAGTATAGATGAACTTCTAATTGATTCGAAAGCTTTTACAATTAAAATATCGAATCAAATCAAATCGATAGAAAAATTTTATCATAAAACAAAAATTAAATATTTTTGATAAATTTTATTGGTCTTCTTCTAATGTTTTTTGATGAAAATGGACGAAGAGAAAAGATTCATTTTCGGAATTGAAAGAGATGCTTTCACTTTTAAAAGGAAAACTAAAATGAAATAAACTTACCTGAATTCATCTGATTTGTTGTTAATTGCATTTGATCGATTGATGATGCCAATGTTGATATATGATTATTATCGTTACTGCCTTCATCGATTTCAATTAAATGAACAAGATATGCTCCATTTGGATGATCTAATGCATTACTTTTTACACGAAATTCCGTTCCCGTTCTTAAAATGATTTCATCTTCATTTGCAAATTGTGCATAGCCAGATACTTTTTTACCATTCAATACTTCAATTAGAAACATTGTAGAATTTTTTTTATTTCCAAGAAAGTTTTTAATAACATTGACTTTTGATGAACATGAACTAATACTCCACCATGTTATCGTGTCATTTTCATGAAAATTTTTTCCAATATCTGTAGTAATACCACGCCATACATTTTCTTTCACAGTTGGTAATTTATTTAATGCTGTATTAAATAATTTCAAATAAGGAAACCATACTTTTAATAAATGTCTATTTTCATTTCTTAAAGTTTTATTTAAAACACGATATAAAGTTTGTTCACCCCACTCCATTGTATAAATATAAATTGACGCTGATTCATCATGTGTTAAACCATGTTCTGATGGATAATGACAATATTTTTTTGCTATTTTAATATAAGCTGATAAATTAGCAATTTGAGATTCTATTGGTTCTAATGCTTCTTCAATTGAAACAAGTTCTTCACTAAGAAAACCATAAACAGGTGTCAATGTTTCAGATGAACAATCAATATCACTGTAGCGATTCATTACACTGTTATGTTCTTTATATTTATATAAAAGAATTAAATATATATTGAATAAAATCTAAAATAATCGATGAAAATTTTAGAAGGGTGTGGGTAAAGATGGTGGTGAGTGGGGGTAGGTGTGGATTTCTTCTATACCCACACCCAACTCTACGGATTGCACGTCATCTTCACTTAGACAAGCTACTAAATCTAATCAAAGATAAATGAATAAAAGCTGACCAAATTTCACGTTTCGAAAAATTGCACAAATTGTTGAATCATTGTCTGGGAAAGTAACAGAACTTTTTTAACTTCATAAGCTTTCTAGGAATCAAATTCTTTACCCTCGCTTTGCAGACTTTCCTAGACCAATGAAACTTCCATTTTGAAAATTTTACTAAAATATTCTATTTTAAGAGTAAAATGAAGATTTCGCTAGAACAAGACCAGGGTTGTATGAATACGGTGGAATATCAGTAATGCTGTCGTCTTTTTGGTTTCGAACTATTGTCCTTAGAAACAGATCTAATAAAAACTTAAAAAGATGACGTTTATTCAGTTGGATTTTGGAAGAAGTCAAATTCCACACATTTCGAGAAGCAGCGACTTTACCAAAGTTCAGGATTTTTCCTTCCTTCAGCGTTTTCACATGAACAGATATGGAAAAATCTGTCCGCCCATATCAGGCTAAATATTAAAAAATATCGAAAAAATGAACTTCTTCGTTACTTACATAATAGTTAGTCATGAAACAACAAGTTCATCGTATTCTATTATTTTTATGAAATTTCAAAAAACTATCCAAATCTCAAAAGAAGGGTACGCTGTTTATCAGAATGGTTTCTCTTTTCCAATTCAACGTAAATATCGTCGTAAACGTGAGTTAAATTAATATGTGATTCATGATCCTCATTCAGTCGTTCGTAAGAGGTGTATCGGCGACGAAACATGACTTTGTTTTAGTGAAGAATGGTGTGTAAGACATGTAAGCAAGATTATGCACGATATAAGTGAGAGAAAAGACAGAAAAACGTTATCTTTCAGTCACGAATGTTTAAAAATAATCTTCGCTAATGTTATTTGCTCTGCGACGTTTTTTCTGTTTTGTTGTTGTTTTATTTAGTCTCTTGTGAGAGTGAGTGTGAGTGTGGGTATGATAAATCCTATGTCTTTGATCGACAAAGCAATTCATCCATAATTAGAGGAAGTATAGATGACTTTAATGAAGTTAGAGTGTGAACGTAGGGATGGATATAAATGATTATCAAACACGCATCCACATTCACATCAAGATCCAAGAGGTGAAAAGGGGATCATGAATCCTAGGGATGATGCTATGGATTCTAATGGATCTTCATAGGGTGTGTGGATGTGAGTATCACGCATGGATCTGAGTGTGGATGCCTCTTCGCTTATCCGTGACCTAGACAACTATCCCCTCAAAAATGTCTCCCAACGAACCTAAGAATGTTAACAAAAAATATTGTGATATAAGCACTGATAATAGTCAATTACTTTGACAGGCGTGGTTAATGACAATAACAAAATATAAATACAACCAAATATATGTGCTTTGTATTTTATTACAACTGGAAAAAAAGACATTTAAATTCGTTTGTTTACCTGTCTTATATATATAGCAGATAAAAAACTAACAAGTTATCTTCATAGATATGTAGTTATAATAATAGTTTTATCAGACAGTCAACATTCACTTTCAAAATATCGTCTTATGATAAATATAGAAATGAGGAGAAAAGTAATGAATTGTTGACAAATAACTCAGGAGACAAATTTCTTTCCAACTTTATGAAAATTATTCTCTTTATCTATCTTTTATTTTTCAAACATGTATAATACTGCCAAAATATTTTCGTTTTGAAATTTTATCAAAAACTGTTTCTTTTCTGTTAACGTTCGTCAGATTGTGAGTGTAGGTTTAGCTAGATGATTACATATTCTCTTTCTTTATCACACCCACCAGCATCTATATTCAACAATATCCATAGATGACATACTTAGATTAATAATGCCAGCAGCATAAACCCACCCTCTCAAAGTTCAAGTGTTTTAATCGTATTTTTGGATTGCTTCAAAGTATTACATACATATTTTTAAGTTCATATTATTGTTTTTGATCAAAAAGAATGCTATATTGTTCATTATTTCCTCGTGGAAAACCAAAGCAATAAAAATCTTCTTCAAGATAGTTATCTAAGGATGTAGTTGTGGGTATTAGATTGATCTTACAACCACACCCTCAAAATGTGTGAAATTTCCAAAATAAATCTCTTCAAGTAGATTCAAGTTCATAGTTGTAGATATATCGTAATCTGATTTGAAATAATTATCAATTCTCTCTCAGATGTATGTCTGTTACATTAGCTAACAATATGATTACACGATTACATCTGATAGAATTCATCACTATCAAAACAGTTCTTAATTTGTATTCAAAATTCATATACGTTGTTTTTTGGATATGTATCCTTGTCAAAGGATGATTTCTTGTAACTGAATTGTTATAAATATATTTAATATTAATGAAAACAAATAAAATAAAGAACAAAATGTATATTATTTAAAATAATTTTAAGTTCAATTTTTATTTTTATAATAGATAAAAGGATATACAACACCGGAATAAATATTTATATTTATATTTATATATTTATATATTTATATTTTATGAAACAGGAATTGTCGAAAGAAGAAATGAAAATTGATGTGTATTTGGATTTAAAATTTGTCTTGATCGTTCAGTTAATTTTGGACATTGAATGAAGCCAATTTTTTTTAATTTTGGACAATTTTTGAGCAAATAAAGAAAACCATCATCTGTTATTTCTTTACACATTCGTAAATTAATTTCATTCAATGTATAATGAAATGATGATTGTCCAATAGAAATTAATGAATTATCACTTATTTGTGTTTGAGATAAGCCTAATGAACGAAGATATGGTAATTGACGAAGACTATTTATACCTTCATCTGTTATTTTTATACAACCAGTTAAGTCAAGTTCCATTAAACGTGAACAATATTTGCCTATAGCACAAATACTTTCATCAGTTAATTGTGAACAATTTTGAACACGAATTTTTCGTAATGATGGATATTGTTGAACAAATTCTATTAAACCATAATCAGTTATATTTATTCCACGTAGATAAATAATAGACGGATTCAATACAGACGTTATTATATGTGTTGTTGTTTCAGTTTGATTTGATTCAAGACGTTTTCGTTCGATTTGAGCATTTAATGAACAATGTGCCATTAATATCAATGATGTATCTGTTATATTTGTACAATCTCGAAAATCGAATGTACGTGTACGACAATTAAGTAAAAGTGGTAAATTATCATCTGTTATAAGGCCACGATGAGAAAGTAAAGTAAATAGACGTGCTTTTAGATCAACCGGTAGTGCAATTAATGTTGATGACTGTGTTTCACTAATTGTATTAAAATGATTAATAACTGTATATGCACATAACTCAACTAATTTGGCGACCATGATCTACAAGACAACGGTTTGGTAATGCAAATAAAGAATAGTTATAGAAAATAACCAGAAAGAAAAACACTTTCTAGGACATATATATATATATATATATACATGAATTCAGTGAAGCAGTGATTTATAAGATTTTAAAGTCTTTAACTGTTCTTCAATTTTCTTTATTTTCGATAATGTCAATGGCAAGAAATCCTAAACGACATGCTCTTATACTAAATAGACTTAGTGATGAAGATGAGATAAACAAAGTTAGACATGTTCTGTCAAAGAATTTTTTGATAGACAAAAAGTCTTCGTCAAGTGAGGAGAATGACGTCAGAGCGGTGTAGTTGTGGGTGTTTCGTATTTATACCACCCACACCCACACCCTAGCTTTAGTGTCAATTTGATTGTGTTATATGTAACAAAACATTACGAAAGAAATTCTATTATCTTCAGACAATCTAAACAATAGCATCTAATTTAATATAACTAAATCGAATATAAACTCATTCGATATATTCTAGTCGACAGTATGCCTTTAGTATAACATATAGTCAAATAGTATCATTTCAACTTTCGCTTAATATTATTTGTGAAATCTCAATCTCAAGGATGTTGTTTATTATTATGTTCTCTTCTTATACAGTACTATATAAACAACATACAGTGCGATAATCAGAGGAAAAAATTCATAGATTGGAAAATCTATCGCATGTGTAATCTGATACAAGAACAAAAAAATCTAAAAGAAGATTAGCATTTATTGTAAAAATATGCCAATCTGTAGATTGAGCAACTCGACTTAATCTTAATATCCATAACGATAATACCAAAGAAGATTTTTTTTTATATCTAAAGAATATATATATATAAATTTTAAGTTGTTCTTCGTTTTGAATATTTCATCATTAAAAAAAACCAAAAAGAAAACGGCGAACAAAATGACGTCAATAACATAAACATTACAAAGAGAGAGAGAAAAAAAAACACTAACGAACGAGACAAAAGACAATGTTCTTTCAAATAAAAAAAAAGTAAAACACACAACAACAGAAGAACGGTCAGTCAAAGAAGAAAAAACGAAAAGTTTTTTTTTCTTTGTATATGTATATATATATATAAATAAAGAAGAAGAGAGGAATACTACATAACTACCGGAGATATTGTTTAGAGAGTTTTTAACCTCTGATAGTATGATAATGGTTAGTTTTGAGAAATAAAAAGTTTTTATATTTGACAAATAATTACATAAAAATAAAAGAATACATTCCGCAAACAAAACTATCTGTTATATGAATTTAAATTGCTTGGAAATGATTGTGTAGTAGTTATATTCGATTGTTCTGATGATGTGAGATTTTGAACACTGTTACTTGTTTGATGATGACTATTTAATGAATAATCAGATGATTGTTGCTGTTGAGAATTATAACCATTTGGACGACGATCATGATCAGGACGATTTTCTTTTAGAGAATAATAGACATATTAACAATATGTAAAGATTTTCGAAATAAAATATTAATCTCACATAGTTTCAAAGTTCAGCTATCGTTTACATTACGTCATTAGATTTGTTAGTTATCAGATTTTCTGAGTTGTCTGTCCTTTACCTCAGTTGATCTAAATTCGAAATCTTTGTGGAGAACATAATACTCTTAAGCTAGCATTATTTAGTTCTGATGACTACGCTGAATATTATATACCTACCATATCAAATGAACTGTTTCATAACCAATATATCATAGAGTATGTTGATGGAATAATGCCGACTCTTCGCAACTCGAACGTGACTTAACTTATGAAATATGCAATATTATCGATCTGTATATTCTTTTACAAGTATAATCTCAAAAGTAATTTCAATTATTTAATATTAATACATTTATTTATATACGTAAATTGATAGATGTATTTCAACATTAAAAATAAAGCAAATGTCAAAGCTCACTTTTATAATACGGTTGTGAAGATTGCTGTTCATTATGATGATATTGCTGCTGTTGTTGTGGTGGTGGTGCTTGTTGTTGTTGTTGTTGTTGTTGCATATCATTTTGTCGTCGTTGTGTAGGTGGTGATGGTTGGGATTGTTGCTGCTGCTGCGGTTGTTGTTGATTTTGTTGATAATTAGTTGAATTTGTCATAAGACTGTTCATTGTACGATGTGATGCAAATCTATTTGGTTTTTGATTCCAATAGCCGTCATTATTTCCACCACCATAACCGCGTGAATAATTTCCATTACCACCAGATCGACGAGAATTATTATAATTTGTACGATATTGTGGTCCTGAATATTGATTATTATGTTGTTGACCAGATTGATGATGAGCATAATGTTGTTGTTGCTGTTGTTGTGACGACGATGTTGTCTGCATATGATCTTTTGAATAATGTGGTGGAACTGTTTCATTATTGTTAGCATCATTATTTGATGCTGTTCCTGTATTATTATTTGTACGACGAGCACCTTCATTTGCATTGTTATGATTATTCCAAACTAAAAAAGAATAAATGTAAGATTTGTAAGTGTTTATGAGAAACAAAAACAATGATAATAACGGATCAGATATCGATCTATCCGAGTATAAATAAAAAATATCAAGATGTTCTCATATGATACTGAGATAGAATTTTGATAAGATGAAAAAGAATAATGAAGAGATATACAGTTCGATATAATTCTGGCCTCGACACATCCAGGGTTCATTTTTCGGAACTCTAATTTTATCCATGATTTTTTTACTAACCTGTTTGTAAATGTTGAATAATTTCTGTATAGTTGGAAAAACCTTCTGTATTAGTTGTCATTGATTCAGCAACTGAACTTGTTCGAGAATTTTGTCCCGATCCTCTATAATAAAAAATTTCATTTAATAAAAAAATAAATTAAATTCTACGAAATACCGTTCAGTATTATAATTGCTTCCAAAATGAAATTGTTTTTCTCCGCCAGATGAATTTGGTGTTGAATGACGCGATGAAGAATTTACTGATGGATACCGTTGTGATTGTTGTTCATCGCGTGAAGATGAATATTCTTCATTTGATATCTGCTCATTGGTAGTAGTACTCATCATCAGATAAGATAGTATACTAACAATTTAGAATCGAATAAATAAAATAAATAATATATCTTTAATCAGCTTTTATATTCAGACAAAAAAATAAACAAACAATTGACAATAATTTCATTGGTTGATTATAAACGTATAGAAAATAAACATATGTAGACTCTTAGAAAATAGAAAAGATTTAAATTTAAATTGGATAATTTCACGATTTATTTTTATAAAATTGTATTCAATTTTAAATAAATAAAATGCGACATCTAATTTTCAAAAAATTAATTAATTATGATTTTTATTCATTGAACAAAGGAAATGTAATTTCACAAAACAATATTCTTTAGAAATAAAAAACAATAAATATGGTTTTTTCCAGTTAATAATATCTATTAGAAATACTATTTGTTTATTCTTTTGTTAAATGAATTATAGTAATATTATTCTGAACAACACTATCAAAGAAAATATAATCGTTATGCACTCTAAACATGTTGAATATATATATACTAAATTAATGCTATGAATTAGAATAGATAATTTTCGATTAATTAAATAAAAACGAGAAAACTTTTAATAATAATCTATTAAACAAAATACGTTTTCCATCATTTGTATTAATAATCAGAATGTTTTACTTTATATTTAATAATTGAATAAACAAAAATACAAAAAAAGAAAATATTTTTTAATCAGTCATACTGATCAAAAATAAACAATTCTTCAATACAATCTACGTGTCGTTCATTTTCACTGTGTTTCATAATCATGCATTATTGTGCATGCACAATAGAAAAGAACATAAGAGAACAAAAACTTGCTATACAACAAGAAAACAAAACCAACAAAAAAGAAAGAAAAAAATGAAATTCATTTTAAATTGAATAACAAAGCAAAGCTAATTATCTTCATTGTCATTTACCACAATATGCACAATGTATACAACCACCACCATTATTAATTGAATCGCATCGATCATCATGAGTACTACTATTTAACATTATAGGTAATATATCATCATTATGACCATTTGAACTTCTTGTTTTCGTTGGTGATACATCTGTTGACACAACAATACCATTCGTTAATTTATGTATTGTTCGACTACGTTTTTTACAACTAGAAAAAAAGGGATATAATAAAATCAAATTTTAAATAGATATTTAAAATTCTACTAACCAAGTTGAATCAATTCCTGCATTGATATAAATTGATCCATCAGATTCAGCAATTTCCGATAAATGTCTATCTAATGGTTGAGCTGGTGGTGAACGATATTTTTGTTTACGTATAATAAGAGCATTCATTGTTAAAAATCAAGTAGATAAGTGATACTAACAAAAGCAAAAGATATTACAGATGTTGTATTTGTATGTGAGATAGTAATTGGAGACGAAGAATTTATGCTGTTGATTTACTGGCTATCTGAATGTGATGCACGTATATATATATACATGGGCATATGTCCGCTGTTAGAAGAAAGAAAGAGAAAAAGTAGAAAGAAAAAACGGTCGCCGTTCAGACAACATCCTACGCATACATTCCTTTACCCCCTATGTTATTCGTTCTTCGAATGTCGATGTACACTACCTTTGTTAGTCGTTATTATCATCGTCACTACTTATTCATAAGTAAATTATGTTTCTATATGATTCGTCCTTAGTCATTATTATTTATTTTCGTAGGAAAAAAAAAGATATTTATTTTTATGAAACATTTGTCATAGAACGAATAAAAATTGAGTACAAAGATTAATATTACAATAGACTATAAGAAAAAGAAATACAAATAAAGACTTGAGAGATTTTTATTCATTTGTTTTTAAAGAAAAATAAATGTTCAGTTAAAAATAATCAATTGTGGATCAGATTTGTTTTCATTGATCATTGGAGCTGATTGTTGTTGAATATATGATACAGTAGAATGAGTCAATGGTATATGTCTGGCAAGATTAATGTAATTATTATCTAGATAAATAGAAATAATGAGTCAGGCTGATAATACGTAATGAATGAATGGATAAAGTGAACTTTTTATTTTATTGGCTGATTTAATAGACTAACAGAATGTGTTTCCTATGGCACATGTTTTACTAGAATAAATATTAATCAAATTACCTCTATTACTATCCATCAGATTTGGTGTATTTGATGGACACGTTATCATAGAACCATGATGAGGTGGTTGTGTTGGATAATTTGTTATAATTGGATATTGATTCATTGTTGATTGTGAATGTAAAGTATTAAATGGTTGTTGATAAGGCATTTGGCTGTAATCATGTGACATCATAGATGACTAAAAGAAATCATATAAATTTTGTAGAGAGATTATTTATATTACTAAATGAGAATTTTGTAAACATTGTTCCTGTGTTAATATTAATTGTCGTTGTTGATCAGAATAAGTTCTCATTTCAAATTCTTGTTGAGCTAATTGTTGAAGATGTACTTGTCGTTGATATTCAAGATATTCCTAGATAATTATAGAAGAAATGAATTTCTATGGAATCTTTAATAAATTAGAATATGAAAACAAAAAAGAGCATAAGTATGATTTTTATTGTTATTAAACGGTATATTTAGCATATTTCATGAAATAAAAGTCTTCTTTTGATTGTATCTTAATAGTTCGATAAATTCAATTTTATTTTGTATCTGGCTCTTCAGTTTTATTGATATTTCAGAATAATAGTCTACTAACTTGTTTCTTTTGTTTCATAAAATCAAGTTTTTGTGCTAATTGTATTTGTCGTTGCCGTTCACGTTCGAATATTTCCTGTTGTTTTCTTTCATAATGCTCCATTCGTAAAGCATTCAATGCTTCTCGAGCATCTTTCAATTGAGTTAGTTTATCTTGTAAATTTTCATAGTAAGCTAAATAAAATATTCGTTTTTATTTTAAAATAATTATTTAATTTTTTAAATTACTTCTTGTGTGATCTATTAACTGGATAGTATGAAGTAGATGAGGATATGCTTGTTGTAACATAACAAAAATAGATTGTACAACTGTATCAGTTGTTATATTACGATTTCGTTGTTGATTACTTAACATTCGAAATTTAAAATTATTTATATGATCAATAACAACAGATGTAAATTCATCGATTTCTTGTTCGTTTATAAAATTATTTGTTTGTAACGTAGTTTCCTTAACTTCATTTTGAATATTTTCTTTTTCTTCGTGTGTTGTTTGATCAATAGTTTGATTTAATTTTGTATATTCATCTTGATTCTTTAAAAAGATACAAGATATAATCAATGAAAGAAAATAATTGATAAGAATACTGTTGCTAGAGCATATTTTTGAGTTAAGATTTTCTTTTGATTTTCTTTTTCTTCAGCTTCACGTCGTGATATATCTAATGCACGCTGAAAAGATTCTTCGTCTTCGTCATTCATTTTAACTTGAATTTTTGTCTAAAATATGAAATTAATTTACTTTATGTCTGATAAAATTATTACTTGATTAGAAGTAATTGTTGATATTGGTTTCGACGATGAGATAGGTTTGGAGATTTGTGATATTCTAATTGTTAAAATAAATACGAAATATAATAATAAGAATAAAGAACTCTATGAAAAAAAATTCGCGATAATCTTCTAAATTCCTAGTGAGATATTGATTCACAGAATGCGGTATTACATAGAAACTAGCTTTCGCATGAATTTGTTTTCGAGATAATATTGAAAGGATAACATATAGTTTATTACGTAATGATCGAAAATCGTAATATCAAGGGAACAAAGTTTCCCCATGTTTTATATAGAATCAGCCTTGTATCTGAACAATATGTCTTCAAAGTTTATAACAAATGTGTACATTACGATTATCCTATAATAATTATTATTATTTACCCAGTTGTTAATTTTTCATAACATAATTCACAAACTCGTACATCATAATTGATGTCAAATTTTGGAATAGGACAAGATTTGGATGAACCTAAATTAAAATATATCTTATTAATTCATTCTTTTACGAATTGATTCGTTTTACACTTATCACAAAAAGCATTTCCACATGATCGACAATGATGCTATGAATAAAAGAAAATTTAAAATGATTCAATTTTATGATTGTTTACTATATTTACTTTACGTATAAATGGAGTAAATATTTGTCGACAACGAAAACATTCTTTACTATCATGCCATTCCGGTGCTATATTCTTATTTTCAAACATAGCTTCGCTTTCTTTCAATGGTGGAAAAGAATAATTGTCACGTTTGAGTAAATCATATGTATCTGTTAAAATTTTATATTGTTCACCTAAAATGAATATATATATTTTTTAGATATAATTTTAAATATTTAATTGAATATACCGAGACCATAAGACCAACATTGAATCATTTCAAGTACTTTATTACGAATTTGATCTGGAGACTTCTAAGTAAAGAAGAACAAAGGAATAATTATCTAGATATTTTATTTCTATTACCTTTATTAATTCTTGAAATAATTCCATAACATCTTTCTGTGCAATTTCTTTATGAACTAATCCACCACAATTCTTAACAATAGATTCCAAACACTATACAAATAGTCTATATCGAAATTGTTCAATTTAAAAAATAAATCATTTACTTGAAGTGATTTGAGAATAATATGTGCATTTTCATGACGAAATTTTTTCTTCATGACTTGAATGACATGTTTAGGTCTAAGATAAAAATAATGGATACATATACTAATATGATTTCAATACTTCAAGTATGTATTCCTAATATCTTGTTTTTATCTTCTTATACTGATTCCATGTCTCGTAAGAATAATCTTTGTCACAATTGCCCTGTCTCTTATAATTATATTTATATCATTTGATATCTTAACGATTTCTTTATTTTTTTAAAAAAAATTGATATGCTAGATTCTTACGAGACTTCTTGTGTTTTTATCATATCACATAGTTGAAGAATTGATTGCCAATCTGTTGCAATTAAAAGAGGACTTGTTGCCTTATCTATTAAATATATACATATTTGTATCTTTCTTTATTGAAAATATGATATACCTAATAATTTATCAAACATTTTTGAATTTGATAAAGGAAACACATTCATTTTTAAATCTATAAATAAGTAGATAGTTCTTTTCGATATATTTTACTTGATCATTCTAATCCAGTCTGTAAGATAAGAACGAAATAAGATATTATAGATCTTCTAGAAGAATATCATATTCGATCGATTAAACAAAAGTCATATCATATCTTCAGATTTATTGATTTAACTTTTTAATGGTTAAAGAGAAAATTTTAATTTAATAATTTAAAACATTAGTAGTCGAATATTTATAGATGACGTTAACATCTGATATTCTTCTTTTAGTCACATTCGTTAATAAAGTTGTAACTTTTTTACGCTATTATTAGTAAATGTATTTGCGTGACGAAGTAATGTAATCCCAATTAATAATAATTGCTATAGAAAAGTGAACGACTACCATTTCGTCGGATCTAATCTTAAATCAGTTCTGAATGTATTGACTGTTTCAATCTATATACAATACGATTCTAGATAATATCTTATTTCGTGCTTTATTTTCTTCGTTATGCTGATTATTTCAATCGATATCGGTGTAATAAATATATAGTTTTTATTATGATTTATGACGAACGAGATTTCGAGAATATATATATATCGGTCTTCATTCATCAGAAACTCGTAGGAGTACGATTATGAATGATCGTTGCTTTAGTGTCAAGAGAATAGAGCATAACGAATGAGCCTGATCACTACAGACGTCATTTAGACAATCATAATTTTCATAAAAATGACTATTATAGATGATGTAATCATGATGAATTGATACAAAAAAAATTCTAGACAATTCACTGAATAATATATTTAAGTGTTCTATTTCTAAATTTAGAATAAAACTAAAGGTGCTTATCTTTCAACTACGTAGATTTTCTCGTTAAATATTCTTAATAAAAATCAAGGATATATTTATCCGATATCCATTGGGAATGACATTAATCTTTTATTTACTGCACTTAAACATATTGTTGCAATTGTAAGGATTGAAAAAGCTTTTTTTCCTATAAAGATATAAATACTAACTTAATTTCTATCAAAAAAGATAAGATCAGTTGTATAGTTTATAATACTGTTCATCAGAAATAAGAACTATGACTTCAGTTCATTAATCAAATGGAATATGTATGTTGTAATAAACCCTCAGTATAAATTTTAACCGATTGACGTAAAGGTAAGAGAATAATCGATTTTTTCTAAAAATAATATTTTAATATTTTGTAAAATGTCAATCAATAAATTAATTGAGTCAGTCTGAGATTTCTAATACTCATGTTTGAATATATTAATATATCATGAATAATTAAATCGTCTAAAACTGGAATATAATGACCAAGGTATTTAACCTTGGTTTCTTCTTATTCTTAATACAATAGTGCCTACTATAAAAGAATATATATGCCAACTATTATTAAAAACAAATAAATTTTTAATGGAATTGTAAAATAAATTAACATGCTATTATTTGTATAATCTTCTCAATATCTAACTCGTATGTAAATCATGTCGATCTTATATGTATGTGTGTGTGTGTGTTTTTTTGCAATATGCTCTTATTGCTGTATATAAATGAAAAATTTTGTTTTAGGTTAAGGAATTTTATTCTGGGTCTCCGGCACATTCAGACACAATCTTGATTCTGATGATGATGTCGGTGATATTACAAATAATTTGTATGATGGATAAAGAACTTTCTTGGCATGTGTGTCGTTATTGAAAATTATTTTTTTTTGATGATATTGATATATATTTTATTTGCGACGTCGACCATACTTGAAAATATACGGAACAGACTGTTCTTTCATAAGTTTTTGTAAAAGCATTGTAAGCCATGCACGCGCAAACGGATTTGTTTCAACTAATTTTTTTAATGAAGGTGATAAACGTAATGGTTCATTTAATTGATTTAAATTAACAATATTATCTGCATTGGATGAATCAGCAAGTGTAGCAACAGCAGAATTTAAATTAAATGGTGTTGATCGTTTTTGTTGATGTTGTTTTTCTAATAATAATAATTTTGATGTTGGTGATAATGATGATTGAAGATAATATTCTGATGGTTCATTCAATACATCAACAGAAGGTAAAAATGAATCATCATTTTCGTTACTATCACCCATTAACATTTCAAAAATATCACCACCTGAATCATGATCAACACTCGATACTGGACGATGATTTAACAGCCTGAGTGAAGAAAATAAATCAGCCGATGGAGAATTTGTAATTAAATGAAGTCTTGATGCTGATGTTGGTAAACCGTGTACGGATGTAGTAGATAAAAACAAGGATGAAATAAGTGTAATAACGAACACAGGCAAAATGTCGAAAAACATAATGAAAAGGACAAGGAATTAGCAATTTGTAGGATGGTCTGAAATAGAAATTAAAAAAATAAAAGATACACTATGACACTATATCTAAACCTCAAAATTTGACATATCTAAAATGAACAACGTTTTGCTCCTTGGTTATGTTTAGAATACTAATACTTTGTCGTTGTAGGAGAAGAAGAAGAAGAAAAAGAAAAATATATATCTGAAGCATTTCTATTGTTTTCAACACGCAAATAGATATTAAACAAGCACGAACAAATCTAAATGGTGAATAATACATCTACAACTCAATGAAATAATAGAAATATTTTAACAATAAAATCTAACATAAATTCATTAAAATAAAAGAAGATTCTAGGTACTTCTTCTTTCGAAGATTGATAGGCAAGTAATGGCACTTAATACTCACATATATTCATCTTATTTTTTATTACAATTTTTAAAAAAAAAATTCTCAAGAGGTATCCAACGAGAATATATGTCTATGAGAATCAACAGTATGCTGTTCGATTGACGTTGATTACAATTCTTCTATTGCTTCCTCTTCCATTTCTGTTTTTTCTCGCGTTTCTCTCTCTCTCTACTATCTTATCTTAGTCGTCGTCTCCTCTTCTTCTGTTCAATTGAAATGGAATAAATAAAGAATAAGAATAAGCAAGTATTCTTATTTTCAATGAATCGTTCATATCTATTCTCAACTTATCATTATACTAATTGAAAGACATTGACAAATCTTATGATTAAATAATATTGTATACTGATTCTGTTAGGGTGACAAATAATACACGCAATCATAACAATGACGAGATAAGACATCATTGATAGAGTTAGATAATAATAGTAGCTGTCGAAACGTCTTAGATCGAATAACAATCAGGCAATCCTCTATTACTTATTATATCCTATAAAAACGACTCCTCCTCCTCCTCATTCTTCGACAAGCACATACATACATGAATACGAGTGGAACATAAATAATACTTTGACATCAAGTAGATTTTAAATATATAAAATAGAGCGAAAGAGAGAGAGAGAGGGAACCAAACTAGAGAAAGAAGAGAAAACAATTGAATTTTTTTTCTCCTACTCATCACCCACGCATAGTTATTATCTAAAATATAGACATAAATCAGATGAATTAAGTATGTAATAATCATCTTGTGTCATTAAAAATCAATGACTATTTAGATATTATATATATATTTGAATATTTAAAATATTTATACTTATGCGTAGGTGTGTGTGTACATTTCAGTAAAAAGGCTAAGTTATATATATATATATATATATAGCACGCTAGTGAAGCTACATAGTTCACACAAATATAAATATAATATATTATCTCTAAGGAACTAACGCTTTTCTTAAGATCTTGAACATACACATGGGAAACAACAAAAGAAAGAAAAATATTAGTATTACAATAAGCAAAAAAGAAAGAATACTTTAATGTATTTGAACTATACTTACATCTATACTGTTATCTTGATAAAATATTTATAGTCATTAACAATACTAAACTATAAAAGAAAAGAAAAAAGGAATCATGAGAACTCGTAGAAATAGAAAGATTGATTGATTGGTTTTTCCGGAAACGAAGAAAAAAAAGGAATAAGGATATATATATATATATATGAAAAAAAAGAAAGAGGCATACTAAGAGAGTAAATTGATTCACATGTTGAATCGATCCGAGACTCGAATGACATTGAGTTAATGTAAAGTGCACAAAAAACTGAGTTGATGACAACAGCATTAGTAAAAAGGCACAATTCAATTTTTTGAATTATTCATAGAAATGTTTTTACTAAAACAATTCTCATGATTAGTTGAATTGAAGGATATATATATTCATTTTTTTTCTCCAGAGAATAACAATGATGAAAAGAAAAAAAAAATTAAACAAAAAATAAATGTGTCGGTTTTTAGTAATTTAAGTTGTGACTTTTTAAATAAGTTATTCTTTTAATTATTTTTTCACTGCCTTTGTACTTATTAATATACACTCATAATAACGTGTAAAAATTCATTATATCAACGGAAATTTTTCTCGATATAATACTATTCAATAAACACATCCTAGTTGTCAACTGTCAAATTCAATCAATAAATGATTGCAAGAATAATTATTTTAACGAAAAACTTATTCTCGATAATTTTATTTATATATTTTACCTTTATGTAAATTATAAATTTTTGTTTTTGTCTGTTGCTAACACAATTCTTATTTAAAATGATAAAACAATATAGACATAAACTTGAAATATATAAAAACTATCATTGTCTATTTAATGGACGTTTAATAGATATTATATACTTAAGATAACAATTATAATCAAGTGCCATTTTTATATATTTATATCATAAAACTAAATATATCGTAGTGCACAAATCTTAATGATACTAACTGACTCGTCTTTATGATGCACGGTTCAATCGAATTGTTCATTTCCTTCAAGTGTCATACGGTCGACATACTAGACAAATTCTTCTCTAGTTTTTTTTTCTGCTTTTTCTCTATATTTTCAAATAATGTTTCTTCCACTAGATCTATCTTGTTGTATTAATAATGGTGGTGATGTTCGTAGTACTAGAAAAAAAAATTATCTTTCTTATTCTTTTTTCTCGATCATTTCGTTATTTTTATAAGATCAACTAATCAAATCTATGATGTTTCCAAGTACGTCATTATTAATAATAATGAATAGTTATAGTTATTATATGTAATGAATTGTAAATAAGATTGAAAGATTGACATATAAAAAAAGAATGTGTCAACAAAATAAAAATCCACATATTTAGGTGATAGAATTGTCTTTCTAATTGTTTTTTCAATATTTTAATTAGAATATGTGAAAAAGAAAAAAATTTAATTAAATAAATTTGACTCATTTATTTGAGTCTCGTTCTCATACTAAATAATCCTCTTATTCGAGTAAAAACTTTTTATTAGTTCAATAAATATAAATCGATATGGATTCAAAGCCTGATATTTTATTATATAAATATGACATATTTTCTTATATAAAAAAATTGACTTAAATATTAATAAAAAAAAAACGATTATCATTCGAATGCATTTACATATATATTATATCCATTTATTTTTTAATAACACTCCAGTCAATAAAAGTCCTACTGAGCAGAATAGAATTGATACCCATGCAACAACACCAATGATTGTAGAAATAACAAGTGCAGTAGAAATTTTATTTGATAAACGAGCTGCTTTTTCCAAATCTTTTTCTGCAATTAATCGACGTAATTCATATGTTTTATAAAGTGCCCAACATGGTCCAATAACAAAAAAACATAATATAGTAAGTACTAATGCCCAAGTAAAATGTATTGGTATTTTTGTTGATTTTATTTTCACAAAATTTTTAGGTTTTGATGTTTGTACTTGTAAGGCTTTCTTCTTTTTGTTATTAGGAGTTTTTTTAGGTTGTAAATTTTTCGCTGATAATTCAACAGGTGATTCTTGTGACGAAGGATGTTTTCTATTTTGGTCGGACATTTTGTTTGTAAGGAAAAAAAAATGAGATAATAATGCAATAGTTTTTATGCAAAAAAAAAGTCTTTCTTTGCTATTGGCAACGGACGATGTTGTAGCGAAGAAAAGAAAAGAAAATAAAAGAAGAAAAAAACTTCGGAAAACTTTGTAATATTGTGTGAAACATATGAACTTTTTTTTTAGTTTCCTTGAAAACATAATGAATTACTAAGATAGCGTAATATTTTAGTGTTTTTGACACAGCATATCTTAATAATACAAATTTTGTTTTTTTTATATATATTCGAAATAAGAATATTCGAGTATACTTAGAGAATATAACATGTTTGTTTATGACGTCTGAAAAATCGATGTGGAATGTAAGTGTTTTTTTTCTTACTTTGTTTGTAAAAGAAAAATAACACAATGTGTATTCAACGTTAAAGTTCCATTATCGCGAGTTACAGTCATACATTTGAATGAATCATATGTATTATCTTAATTGAAATATTTATTTAGTGCTATGTCTAGTATTTACATTGAATGTTTATTATCTAATTTATGACAATAACAAAACCAATATGATTTTCTCAATTCAAATTCTACATGTCACTTCTAATAAGAGCACACTCAATGATATATGTGTCCATGATATTTATATTAACTGTATTGATTCATTATTTCTAATATTTTATTTGAAACGAGCTTTGATTCGATCAAATTGAAGTCACCCAGATATCATTATAGTATTCTTGATATTTCCTTTAGATTCACTATGAATATATCTAGATAAAAATTATTTTACTCCTTGTATTAGTTCGTATATAAATACAGCTGTTTAAATTATTTACTCGAATTCTTTTTCAATAAATAAATACTCGCTTAAACAAATATACAATAATGCTAACTACACAAATTATATAGAGAATGATTTCAACGTTCATTAAGAAAATTGACATAGTCGTCTACATAGATTTTTATTGATAAATCATTAGAATGAAAAAGATGAATCCTCATTCGTATTAAAATTATCAGGCTTTTTTTGGCCTTTCAAACTTTTGTAGAAATTCACTGAAGTATTAATATCTTGCATCGATCACTTAGATGGTATTTATAAAATAAAGCAAACTAATGCAATAATATCACTATTCTCTAATGATATGTGATAAATTTTGTTTTTAGCAATCCGTTATTAGATCAAGTCAACAGATTGACTGAAAAGTCTTTGATCGAACAGTATATCGTTTCAATTGTAAAATTATTTTTTACCTAAATATATTACTTTAAGAAGTATTTGTTTTTTTTAAATAATGATTCATTTTTTCATAATTTATATATGTAAAATACCAACTTGAAATAATAATTTATTAAACTTTTAACATAATTAAAGCAAGTTTCACTGAATCATCTTGTTTTTAATTAGAAGACTTACTAATATTAATTGTTCATTGAAGTACATTATTTAAAAGTAGGAGTTATGAATTTCCGAATGCTTTAAATTTATAAAAATTTGGTATATGTTATCAAACTCTAATGAAAAGATATACAATTAGGTACTAATCTTGATCTGATAGATCGAATCTTTCAATTTAATTTGTAATCAAACGAGATACTTGTGTTTTACAACGAAAATATTCTGCTTCTGCAGTATTTTCTATGAATTTCATCGGAGTACTTAATGATTAAATAGTAAGAATGCGTCGATGCTTCTAATAAGTACCTTCTTTGATATCTTTTCACTTTAAAATATCTTGAATTTATCTCTAGAATCTCAATCTCTATAGATGTCACTGATGATAAGTGAATTTATCAATAAACGCCTTCTGGTGCCTTTGATAATATATGAATAGAACTATAATATATTTAGAAAAATGCAACACGTGAATATCATATTGATCTTGATTATGTTTTAGAATTTAAAATAAGTATCTGATTGCATTTTATTATGATGGAAAACTTTTTGTTACTTTAGGCAGTTGTATGTTGACATGCGCCATCTGATGAAATTTTGAATTTTTGTTTTATTGGTAAAAATAAATGAACTAATAGAAGATTACACATTCTTATTATTTTACAATCATTCATTTTATTTAGTTGTTTTTTTTTGAATGGATCATGGAATGTATCCTGGTAATAAACGATCAAACGAAGATATATCATCTGGTGTAAATGATAATAAACGTAATCGAAATATTCCTTCAACTCGAACCGAATATCGATTTTTAATTGCTGCATCAGATTCAAATGCAATATTTGGACGAAATGGAGAAAATTATCAATCATTACGAAATAAATATCATAATCAAATTGATATATCTCAAGTTCAAACACCTGAACGTGTTTTAATATTTTATGGTGATGAAGATCGTGCAATGTCAATATTAGCTGATATATTACCAATAATGGCACAAAATCAAGGTGTTAGACCGGGCTTTGTTGAATTACGTGCAATGATTCATTCATCACAAGCAGGTGCTGTTATTGTAAGTAGAAAAAAAACAAATAATTTAATTCAGTTATTTCTCTAAAGAATATTTTTTTTTGTTAGGGGAAAAGTGGTGATCGTATAAAAGAATTTCGTCAAAAATATAATTTAGATACAAAAGTATTTCCAAATGCAACACCAGGAGATACAACTGAAAGAATTCTTTCATTACGTGGTGAATTACCAAATATTATTGAATGTTTAAAAGGTAAATTATGAATTTAGTTTTATTGAATTAAAATTATCTTCTTTTTTTTATCTCTTTCAGAAGTTTATTCTATTCTTGATCAAACACCAGTTCGTGGTCCTATACGAATTTATGATCCATCTTTTTATGATGGTGTTGATGTTGAACGATACGGTATTTTTGTCATATTCATTTTGTTTTATTATTTCTTTCTCATCAATAGTTTTTTATTTTTATATCAAGGAGGTTTTGGTGAAAATCATGATTTTCAAGCAACACGTACACGTTTTAATCCAAATCAACAACAACAACATAGTGGAAATTATAATAATAGAAGTAATACTAATCATATGAATTATTCACAAAATAATGGTCCAATGCCAACAACAGTTCAAGTAACAATTCCAAATGCATTATCATCTTCTATACTTGGTCCACGATGTAGTCGTATTGCACAAATTCGACAACAATCAGGTTGTGTTATTAAATTTGATGATCCATTACCAAGTAATGATCGTATTATTAGTATAATTGGTATGCCAAATAATATTATTCAAGCACAATATTTAATGCAAACAGCAGTTAAACAATGGACTAATGCAACTGTATCGTCATAAAATAAACTTTAGTTATGTTTTGTTTACTTGACAAATTATTAGGAGAATGTATATCTGGTTGTTTCATAAATATAAATATACTCGAAAATTTATATCTTAAACAAAAATGAACTAATTCAATAGTACAAATTTAGAGAAATTAAATGATTATAATTTGAGATTAATATTAATCAATTTTCTATTTCGATATGATTGTAGACGAGTAGATCTTGATCATTCTATATCTTTTTTTTATGAAGACGGCTCTCGTATATATAATTAATACTTCGGAACTCGACAAATGTCATAAATGTTAGTAACTTTAATATTTATAAAGTGATCCAACAGCATTCTATCAGAGGTAACGTATCATTTAATGTCTGCAGTTCTTTTTGTAAATGCTTCAAGTAAAATCCAAAGGTCTTGTAATCGTACAATAGAATTCGTAATTGAAAGGTTACGAACAAAAATTAAATAATTCCATTATTCGATAAATGTAATAAAAAATAGAAGATTTGAAATTTTACAATTATGTGATACTACATTTTGGTTAGTCATCTGATAAATCTGAGCTTGAATTCATGAATCGAAGATTATTCAACCAACACAGATAACTATCAAAATATGTATTGATTTGCATCTAGGATCACAGAAGCATTCAACAAGTTCGCGAATCTTTGCGCGATATTAATATTTTTTCTATAAGTTAATTAAAATTGACTGAATGTATGGTCGATTCTAAATCCATACCTTATACTGATACGTTTAGTTGGAAAATTTGATATAACATCCATAACTTACAAAAGAATATCTCCTCGAAATATTGAACGAAACTAAGAATTATTTTTTATAATAGATTTCTGCTTAACGTATATTGTAGAATTGATTATGTTAGAAGCAATTCACACAATAATAATAAACACAGTTTTATAAAGATATTTGTTCTTTATCTATAAACAAAATTCATGATTTTTCTTTTTTATCTATTTACTGAGGCAATGATTATCCCTTTAAGTACCAACGGGGCCTATAAGCCCCACTCTTTTAGAATTTGACATATTCTGAATAAATTACGAATGCGAAACAATATCGAAGTGAACTTGTCATTGTGGCATAGAGGGCATGTAGGTGCTTGTATTCGCGCGGTATTTATCATTTTAATAATCCTTTAAGTGCCAGCGTACCGTAGGGGGTACGGGTATTGATCAAAAATGACTTCGAAAGTTTTTTAAAAAGTTTCGATGAAAATATTCACAACATACAATATACATGTTAGAAATAAAGTCCTAACAAAGTTTCATCCATTGGCTGAGCTATGGTACTTAAAGGGTTAAAGAAAAGTAACATACATATTTTTGAATATCTATTCAAGCGTTACACGACCAATCGTCGTAAGGAAAAATACAAGTAACAGTAGTCAGGATGCATGTGTTTATCGATATGTCTCTCTATATTGTAGAAGAAGCATGGACAGATCAAGCTTGACAAAAGTAACGACGATAAGTCATTGTATCATTGTATATTAAAGTTAATTAATTAATACTATTTATCTTTCTCGTAAATATTAAAATCATTATTTTTTCTGTTTCGTCAATGTATCTTAATTAAAAAAAATAGTTTCTTAATATTTTTGTTTCGTAATCTTTGGTTTATTCTTTACTTTACCTTTTACATTGAATAGAAAATAAACTTTTAAATTTATAAATAGGAATATATCATGAAAATGTATTATTAGAAGTTTATTCAATGAAAATAATGCGCGTGTTAACGGGTATCTTTTCGAATCATTAATATACTCCAATTAGTAAGCATATCCTGGCAATTTAAATATATAGTAAAATTGATTTCATATCTTATCACATAAAATCAATAATATTGTTAAAGATAAGGTTTTCTCAACATAAAAATTAGTAGTGTTACTCTATTTTTAAACTAATATATATACTTATATCTTACGACTATTAAAAATTTACTGAGGCGTGGCTTTTTTTGTTAATGATAAAACTATACGAGAAGAGGATCTGACTATGAGTGTTGGTGTGTATGGGAGTGTTGGCTTGGATGGCATGCTATTGATTCCCGTCACGTTTCACACCCACACCCACCCTCAGTCTAGAAAAATTGTGCTGTGTTCATCAGTAAGAAAAGAATAAATATGTAGAATTTCGTGCTCTCTCTTTGTGTAACCTATTGAAAGTCGAAATTGAAGGGGATGGTAGATTTACGACCTTATCGTATGGTGTCCTTTATTGCTACTATAATTTTTACATATATGTCTTAGTTTGAAATATCTTCTAAATCATTTTTTATCAAATATCTTATAAACAGAATATAAAAAATAAAATTTCTTTAGGATGATCAATAATAAAAAATAACGCAGATATTAAAGTAAGTTCATGTTGAATATCGCAGTTTTCTACCAAGATAATGATTTTGCTTCGCGTTCATAACAACCATCATAAAATTGTGCATACCAGTTTCTATATGAATGAAGACATTTATCTGCATAACTTTTTAAATTATAATTAAGTTTTTCAGTAAAAATTTTATTATTCCAAATTTTCATATCTGCATAAAGCTGTTTAACTTCTCCCATAAGCATACTCGCTGATAGCCAATAAGGCATCCATTTTGATGTTATTATTCGATGTACCACACGTTGATGAAATTTTTCTAATGGTGTTAATGTATGAAAAAATGTTAATTTAAAATATGGAGACCATAGAAAAAGATAAACAATTGATGGACCAATTTGAAAACCTGTTGTATTAAAAAGAAATATTTCATATTTGTTTAAAAAACATAATGAACAATCTAATGCTATTATATTAATATACTGAAGATTATCTTCTGTTAAAAATTTATTGAAAAGATGCATTTTATAAGCATGTGCTTTTGGGTGTGAATGTGCCATTAAATCACGCATATTTGGAGTTATTGCTCGTTCAGCTAAAACCTTCCATTTAAATTTAACAAATGAAATTGAATCAAGAACAGATTCATGTAAGTAATCAAAATGACGAACATCACTACCTAAATATAATCAAAAAAAAATGCAAAAAAAAAATAAATAATAATAAATTATACCATTCTCTGGTATTTCTTGTATATGACAATTAATATAATTTATAGATTCACCACGAACTAAAAATGTAAAAAGAAAATCAATTAAATGCAAACGATCGACTGATAGAATTATTCAAGAGTTTCGATTCTAACAATGTACGTATCGAATAAGTTGTCTCAATAGGAGATTAAATGCATACATTTAGAAAAAAATTTACCTTCCATATTATTTTTCTGTATTTCATCTGTAATATCAAATAATTCATAAAGTGGTTTATGTCTTAATTGTTCATTTGCATGAAACCAAACAAAAATTGATCCATTCATTTCACGACATTCGTATGTTTTAAGTGTTATTTCTTGCTGATCAGCTATTTTTTGTAAATAACTCGTTGATGTTTGATTATCTGATGTACATGGTGTACATCTTTCAACATCAACGTACTCAAATGTATCGAGTTTTCGAAGAACTTTATTTTCACCATCAGGAAATACACATGTACCAGTTTCACCATCATATATCCAACCATGAAATGGACATTCTATGCAATTAATATCACGAACTTTACCGCCAACACCTAGATTACCACCTATATGAGCACAATATGCTTCGAGAACATAAGGTTTTCCATTGTATCCTCGAAAAAGTACAACATCTCGTCCACAATTTTGAATAAATTTAACATCACCTTGAGCAAGATTATATGAATCTATTAACCAAAACCATCCTAATAGAAGAGGAAAGACATTTTGAACAATGAAAAGAACATGAATTTACCATTCGGATACGATGGTGGACATTTGCCTCGACGAATTTTCCCTTTTGTTACTTTTTCTGGTTGATCATATATGAATATACGAAATTTACGATAATAAATAAAATATAAAATAGTTAAAATAATAAATACTGCAGTCCATATGTTCACACTAAGAATGTCAAGAATTATAGTCATTGAAAAAACCAATAGATTAATATCTAAATAAAGATTTATCTTCAACATTTAAATATATAATATTTAAAAGTGTTATTAATGTTTAAACTATCAAGAATACTGAC
Source organism: Adineta steineri (assembly GCA_905250115.1). Taxonomy (NCBI): domain Eukaryota; kingdom Metazoa; phylum Rotifera; class Eurotatoria; order Adinetida; family Adinetidae; genus Adineta; species Adineta steineri. Next base: position 272,071 of record CAJNOI010000063.1, on the reverse strand, counting down.
ATTCAATCAAATTATCTTATCTTATTTAATAATAAATCGATTTTGAAGTCAGATTACTCTCTTCACTTCATGCTCTGTTAAGAATACAAAGAATATACATTAGTTTCATCTTTATTTATAAAGTGCTTGCTGTAACTTGTAGTATATTACAATTTTTATTGAAATGAAATATTGCATTTACAGTATAAAAGTTTTCGAAGAAATCTAACCTATGAACTATACTTCTGTAAAATATGTATTTTTTCGGATCCGCTTATTTTGCAATCAAAACACTTATTTGTCTTGAAATTGTATGTTTATCATATAAAAATATCTATTCATGTTCGTTTGATTTGATTGAAAACGACTTATTATAGGCATTTTCTATTGTCAATACAGCATGCACGTGTCATACAGAATCGACTTACCTTTTGTGTTCTATCATAAGGTGAGAATAATCGAAAAACAAAAGAATAGAAAGCATATTTTATCATTGATCACGCCACTTTTTTTACACTAATGAAAATAACCAACTGATGATGACACCATGATTCTCACTTATACTTCGTGTTCTTAGATATAAATCATACCGACGACAAGCAAATCTACATTTTGATATGATATCTAAGGTTAAACAATGATAAATCTGTCTGTTTAATGTTGAAATCTTTATAATAGAATATTTTAATGATTTTATATACTTCATTTTTTTCGTGTTTAGATAATGAATTTAGATTAATTATTAAGTTGAATAAGACTATATAACATATTCGGTTTGAATACTTGTAAAAAAAATAGTATGATTTGATAATGATGCTTTTTTAATATAATATTTAAAAGAAGCGATTTTATCAAAAATATTCAAAACTGCATCTTTCAAATTTCTGATGTTGTTGCTAGTATAATAATGAACTTTTATTAATAATTCTCGATAACTTTGATTCTTATTTGGCAAAAAAGATAATATTCTACTTAATCATTGTTTTGTTTTCTGTTAGTTTTTTTTTTATTTTACGATTATGAATATAACGAAGAGAATGTATGTGGTTTTTAGTTGAAGCTTTATATTATTATAAAATGAATGATTTATTCATTGAATCTAATAATTATTAGAAAAAATTTTATTCGCCATATAGATGATGTGAAATTGATTGTAATCAAGTATATATACTTCATAAATATTTTTTTGTAAATAACTCGCTGATTTTTGATCATTCGATGTGCATGGTGTATATATTTCAATATCAACGTATTTAAATGTATCGAGTTTTCGAAGAATTTTATTTTCACCATCATATATCCAACCATGATATAGACATTCTATGCAATTAATATCACGAACGTTACCACCAACACCTAGATTTCTACCTGTCACGTCTTGATGTAAGATCAAGAAGAAAAATGCAAAATGAAATAATAGTTTATTTCAACTACACAAAACAGGAGAGAACAACAAAAGAAAGATAGTGAAGGTGGACAGATGGATATGCACGCATAAAAAACGACTAGTTATATGTATACATATATAGTAACGTATTGGAATATTTCATGGAATGAAAAGATCATATAATAGAAAAGGAAAGGTGTCAAGTAAAGAAGGGAAAAGGACATACATACATGAAAAAGCCTAATGACAAAGTCACTACATCACAATCCTCCCTTTTAAATTTCTTTGATCAATCTTTGAACGGGTCTCCGTTGTCATCTGTATCGTAGAAGTAGTTGTTGTCGAGTAATTGGAACACTATTTGATGTGGTTAAAAAATCATGATCTGCAGAAAATTCCGCAGATGTATCTGAATTAATAAGATCATTGTTATCTGGTCATTGACGATGTAGAAGTTGATTTTCATGACATTGCCAAATTTGTTTTTTCACTTTTACAATCCATATTCCCGTCCCAAGACGACGTATAAGTACACCCGGAATCCATTTAGCTTTAGTTGGTGAATTATGGAAATCTCTAACAAGAATTTTATTTTCTTAATTGAAATGATATTCTTTTGTATGTTGATCAAAATTAGATTTATACCATTGGCGAGATTTATTTAAAATATTTAGACGTAGCAAATCGAGTGCGGTGCAAAGTTGAAGTTTAAGAAGTAATTCAGCTGGACAAATATTTAAAATAGAATGTGGTGTAGATCGATATCAAAACAGAAATTTCTTTGAAAGAGTTAAAAGATTACCACCATTATTAGTTCCTTTCTTGAGAGCATTCATGTCGTACACAAAACTCAGCAAATTTGTTCGAAGAAAATTGTGTTCCATTATCAGAGACGATTTCTTCACATAATCGATATCGAGAGAAAAGTGTTGTTATATCGCGCATTATTAACGCTTCTAATCACTTGGAATGAGCATAAATAGCAATTAAGTAGACGTGATCCATAAACTTACCATAAAATCGATATGAATTCATTGCCATGGATGTGATGGAACAATCCATTGTTGAAGTGGAGCTTTAACTAATTGTTTCGAGTTTTCAGTATAGCCTTGATATTGACTGAATAAAGATTCTATATCTTTGTCTAATGAAGATCACCACAATATCGACGTGCTGCAGCTTGCATTCTACCCATACCAGAATGTAAAGAATGAAGATGTTCAAATAATTGATTCCGAAAAGAAGATGACATAATTGTACGTGAACACCACAATAGATAACTATATAATGTAGAAAGTTCATTATAAATTCCGTAGTAAGATTGCACATGGTCAGGATGTTTACTTAGCCAACCAGAAAGAACATAATGATAAACTTGTTGAAGAATGAAATCTTTGTGAGTAGCTTCTGCAATTTATGCAGCTCGAACCGACAGATCCTGTTGTAATACTTGTTGAATTGAAACTACTACACGAACTTCATCAGGATCGCGTAAATCAAATTGTTGATTTGGATTTACTGGGAGGCAAAAAAGCCCAGCGGCTTGGTCAAAATTGTTGGTAGAGCGGTATTCAATATCCTAAGTATATCCCATTAATCGAAGAGCCCAATTTTGTAATCGACTGGCTAACGCCGAAGGGTTACCTTTCTTAGAATCAAAAATCGTCAGTAATGGTCTATGATCAGTAAGTAGTATAAAATGACGACGATGTAGAAATGGATCGAATTTTTGAATGCCATAAATAAAAGCAAGTGCTTCTTTTTCAATCTGGCCATAATTAACTTCAGTTGATGTATAAGTTTTGGATATATGAGCAATTGCCTTTTCTATTCCATTAGGATAACGGCAATATATCACAGCCGCAATACCTTAATTTGATGCATCAGTTGCTAAAATAAATGGTAAGTTAGGATCATAGTGAGTCAATACCAATGGGGAAGTAAGATTTTGTTTAATAAAAGAAAAATCTTGTTGACATGAACAATTTCGTTCCCATGAACTATTTTTCCTTAATGATGAGTAAAACGGAGTTAATCAATCAATCAATTCTGGTATAAATTTGGCATAATGGTTGAATATATCTAGAAATGATCGTAATTGAGAAATATTTCTCGAATTTATCATATTTCTCATTGCTTTAATTTTCGATGGAGATGTATGAACTTCATGCTTGTTGTCGATAAATCCAAGATATTCTATCTGATCCTGAAGAAACATGCATTTGTTTTTGTTGATATGAAACTCATACTTTTGGATTCTTGCAAATACTTTGTTAAGATTATGTAAATGATCCTGATAATTTTGTACAGTGACAATAATATCATCTAAGTAGCAAACTGTATCATCAAGACTGACTAACATCTCATCCCAGATTTGTTGAAAAATGTTTGGTGCAGATGCAACCCCAAATGGTAACCTGTTATGTCGAAAAAGATCTTTGTGTGTATTAAGAATTAACAGCTCCTTACAATCTTGATCTAATTCAATTTGAAGATAGGCTTCTGAGAAATCAACCTTTTTAAATTGATTTCTTCCATTAAGAGCAACAGATAAAGCGTTTGGTTTTAGTAATGGATACTGGTTAATGTCAAGAGCTTGGTTAACTCCAGTATTAAGATCAGCGCAAATTCGTATTTTATCACTTGGTTTTGATACAACAACTATTGACACTGCTTATTTTGAAAAATTAATTGGTTCTAAAATGTTTTCACTAACTAATCTTTTCAAATCTTTTTCAACAGCTAATCGATATGCAAATGATAAAGATCTTGATTGGCAAAACTTTGGAGTAGTATTCGACTTGATATAAAGATGAGCATTGACTTTGCAGCAATCTAATCTATTCTTGAAGACGTCGTTGTACTGAATGAATAATTCATCCAAATGCTTGGTAACAGGATTGACTTTAAGAATTGGTACATTAGAAGCGATATTATGTAATGTACATGTATTAAGATAAAGAGCGTCGGTTCAATCATGACCAAATATATTACTACCATAGCCATTAACAACAACTATTCGTAAACGAATAGTTTGGCGATTGTATTTGACATGAACCATCATTTTTCCTTTCAAATGAATTGGATGAACAGTGAAACTGTTCAATTCATCATGTACCACATTTGTTCATTTGTAAGTGTGATGAGAGAACCTGTATTCAACTAAAAATTAACCTAACCAAAAATAGCCTTTCAAAAGGTCGTTAGAGCGCCGCCCCACCATCCGACAAACTCTGGCTTCGTCGCTAATTGGCATAAATAACATTCAACATATCATTTTACAAACATCTCAAAATAATATTTTCATTTGTGTCAGAATATCAAAAAAATACCGTTCTCCAATTTGATATTACTATCATAGAAGATTTGTATAGAATTTTCAGACAATCAGTTATATTTCCTTGATCTACAAATCAATATTAGAAGTTATTTTACAAGAAGATGAGAATCAGTATCCATTCCTACTTATAAACATTTCAGACGATCTGACTCCTATTCCCAATAAAAATTTATTATTTTCTTTCAAATTAAAAATAGAATATATATCATAAATCACGATATGTAGGAATGACTCCTGAATAATTAGCACCAGACAATGGACAAACATCTTTTGTTCCCCACCATTGAGGAAAAGAGATATGATTGTTTTGTAAAGCAAAAGTTATAAGTATTCCACAAACTGCTACACCACAGCTCATTGCAGCAGAAAACACATATGCATATTTTTTCCACCATCCATGTGCATGGCGATATATAACATAATTAAAAATAAAACCAACTAAAAACCACGATGGATATTCAGCAGCTGGTGCAGTTGGAATCGCATGTGCAGCTAGAAGTATAATTGGAAAATTAATAAGCACCAACCATTTTATATGTGGAAGTTTTTTGCATAAAAACCAACTGATTATAGGTAATATTGGACCAATAATAAGTCCATACATCAAGGATGAATACATAGATTTTGGTCCAAATAATCTCACAATCCCTAAAAATTATGAAAACATAAAACTACTATGTGACAAATGCGTTTGATTTTACCAACTACAGCCCATATAATCGATAATGAATAACTAGTTTCAGTAGCTAAACATCTCCATTGAGGATTTTGTCTTGTACATATGTTTGGTATATGATTGAATAGATATATTGCTGTTATATAACTCACTATACTAGCAATTATTGGACATAAGATCAAGAATGGAAATGAAATACGAGGTGGAATCTATATATTTTTCAATAAAAACTAATAATGTCAAATGATTATTTTACCTTCATATAATGAGCAGTTTTAAGTAAAATGAGAAATATCAATATTTTGGATTGACATGCAACTGAATAGAATTCGTATATTGTGAAACTAACGGGATTTCCAACCAGTACGAGGCTTCCAATAACATAAGATAACATAGTGGCGCCTTAAGGAAGAAAGAAAATCACTAATTCTGAAAAATATAATGATTTTTCTTTATTAGAACGAACCGATTGGAAAACCTGTTGTTGCCGTTATAATTGCAATTGGCACGACGAAAATAATATTTAGAATCATAGTAACTAAAATATATAATTATATTATATTCAGAATACTATGGATCTATTCTATGAAGTCTTTTCTACGAAGTCTTTTCTACGCATTACACAAGTATCTTCTAAATGATAGAATTCTATACAATCTTCCACACTTCAATGAATTACAATTAGAGCAAAAGAGCAAATTAAACTACCGTTTCTTGAAAGAAGAGGATATACTAGTATGAACTGTTATTATGAAACTGTTTTTGTTGGATAAGTAAAAGTATGAGACTATTTCACAAATACCTTACAACATGTGTCAAATCTTTAATTATCTATAGTTCAGAGTAAATTTTATGTTCTGATATCAATGTATTACGATATTTTAATATTTGTTGTAATAGTTTGAAAGTGAAAGCATAAATGAATTTGTTGAAAAATATAGTTTCCAGCAACATTATATTTGCTTCGAATTAAAAATGCTAACTCATATATAAAACTAATCATATACTTCCTACTTTGACTTTTTTCGATATGAAAACATAGCAGATAGCAATGAAACTATTCTCTATCTTATTTCAAAGACAAATAACAGCACCATGAGCGTTACTTTAGTTAGATTTACGAACTGACTATCTTGAGGAAGAAAAGGTAAAAATCGTTTTTTTCACACATTTAATCCATTGTCTCTGTAACTCTTCACATATACAAGTAATGAGAGAACAAATGATATTAATTCTAACTACCAGAATAATGTTGGTTGAATGTTAATTCTATTCTATCGAATATTAAAATATCGTGATACATTCACAACAGAACATAAAACTTATTTCAACTGTAGATAATTAAAGATTCGACACATATTCAAAGGATTCTATGACATAGTCTCATACCTATATATGCTCATCTCTATCAACAAATAATCGATTAACTTGCTCTTTTATTCTAATTGTCATTCACTCAGTTGTCGGAGTCAACATAATATTTGATTAGTTTGAAAATGCTTATATTATATAAAGAAGAAATTTCATAAAATAAACTCATAATGACAGATAATTTACTCAGAAGAATATATCCAGATAAAGATTCACTATAATAACCATTTATTGTGCTCAGTATCAATGAAACAACAAATAATATATAATACCTGAATGAAAAAAGAAACAAATAAAAGTTAATAACTCGAATAGTTCTTACCAAAATTCAGGTACTTCAGCATAATGAGACATGAGTCGAGCATGAACATCATTCTTCTGATCTACTAAACTTAAACGGAATTGTTCGACACATGATTTACCTAAATTATTAAATTATAAGTTAAATATCTAGATTGTTTACATACTAATTTGTTTTTTTTACACATTATACACTTGACACACACCCAAACTTCTAATCTTTGCATAATATTCAAATCCAATCACTCAAAATATGTTGACAAAATTTATTAGATATATCTACAACTATTCTACTAACTTATTCTACTAATGTCACACAAATACAGAAGTATTTTCTAGTAGAAAACATGATTCAAAAGATAATTAGATTTTTGATATAAACTATACTGAACATATATGTAACAACACACACTTATGTGTTTAATAAAACTAATCATAGTCAAAATCTTACCATGATAAAGTATTGTATGTACAATCGCTGCTGAAAATCCAGCCATAGTAAAACCAAAAATAACAGTCATACCGAAAGGTAATCTGATTTCACCTATAAAAATGAAAGATATTCTTTTGAAAAAAAAAGATGACATGAAATACTACCATAGGCATTATAAGCAGTTTCATTTAATCGTGAGTTGTTATTTAATACTTTATTTGTATCATAATAATAACCGTCAATGTCAAATACTCTATTCGATATAATTGGCATTTTTTGTGATTCCCATATATTCGTATAATAAAGAATTGGTATTACAATCCAAATTGCCAGAACAAATCCGACAAATATATTTACATGAGCCCTTAAGAATAAATATTTGAAATAATTAATTGTTTGATATAAAACAAACGAGAATATTTACCAAAATGGTACAAATATAGGTGAGTCTAAAAATGATACCCAAGCATTCCAATCAAATTGTAATGCACCGATACCAAGTCCATTAGCACCTGTTACTTGTGAGAAAATAATATTATTTGGTGCAATCATACAAACAAATGAGAATGATGCTAAAAGAGGAAAAATATAACCGGGAAACCAATACCAAAGAAACTGAAATAAAAGCATTAGCCAAAAGAATTTAAAACGTGACATTGTCCATCGTGATTGATTCAGTTCAGTTTCATCTTCATGATGTAGTGTACGTATTACACAACAAGTCATCAACGTTTTTGGCCATATCATTGCACCAGGCCATACAAGGTACCTTTTCAGAATTCCTGCTATTGAAAGAGCAAATAATTGGAATGTTATCATAAATATTATTGCATTAAAATGATGAAGATAATAATTATAATAAAAACGTTGCACGCCAATTGCTGGGATAAGAGAACTACCACCATCTGCAGACATTACCATTATGACAGCAAGAGTATGTTCTTTGACAGAAAATGGTTTTGGATTCACTGTCATATTGAAAAGTTTTTCGGGTAATATTTTCTCTAGAAATTTACCCATCATGGATGATAATAACATAATAATACCAATATCTAAAGATAATGGTAAGGTACGTAAAGCAAAAAGTTGATCTGTAATCGCCTTAACAAATATTAATAGGATGCCAATAAATACTGAACGAAATGTTAAACATAATACTGTTGGATCATCATGATTAGAAACACTGACAGCAACTTCTTCATAAGGTGATTGTTGATTATCATTTGTAGGACCGAGTAGTGGTGTATTTGCATCAGTCTTAAAAATATTATTTTAATAAATCTAAATCTTGTGTTGTTTTTTTTACCTCAAAACTATTATCTAGGATTGAATGAAGATTCATTGATTCAATTGGCTTAGATGGTGTATCATCAAGATTTTTATATTCATCGTTATTGTTTGTCATTCTTTTTCGATAGAAGTTTTTCAATTAATATTGCGTTAGAGAAAGGTAACATACATGTTTGTGTGTATCTAATCGAGCGTTACATGACGAATCGTCGTATGAAAAAAATATGAATATCAGCCATGAGTATGTATATATACATCAGCCATGAGTATGTATATATACATCAGTATGTTTTTCTATATTGTAGAAGAAGCATGGACAGATCAAGCTTGACTAAACTAACGAGGAAAAATGGTTATATATAATAGTTAACGAACATTAGTTTTCTTTCGCTTGAAGATTAAAATGATTATTTTTTCTGTTTCGTAATCGTAGATTTATTTTGTACTTTACCTTTCATGTTGAATAAAAAATATATTTTCAGATTAGTAAATAGACATATGTCATGGAAATGATGTGCGTGTTGACATGGGTTTTTTCGAATCATGAATATGCTCGAATTAATAAGTATACCTTGACAATTTAAATATATAATAAAATTGATTTTATTGTTTATCACATGAAGGTAATGAAATTTTTGTAAATCAGTAAAATTATCCGTGTTTTAAACTAGCATATGTATTTTACGAGTATTAAAAGTTACTGAGGCATAGCTACATTTTTTTGATGATGACACTATATGATAAGAGTGATTTTTAATAGAACTGATAAAATATATTCAACTGAAAAAAGGTAAATTTTATTTCGGGCTTTTTTCGTATTTGAACTTTCATGACAGTCCGATGAAACAGAAAAGTTTCAATCTTTGATACATGATTATCTACTAAGAGAAAGTATTTGATGTATAGATGTATTTTATTCATATTTACAGACCAACCAATGCTCTCTTTAATGATGAATTCATTATAACGAATGCATTAAAACTATAATAGATGTACTACTTTTTAGTATAATTTGTTAGAAGGGAAAGATATTTTACTAGATTTTTTCCATTAAGATTATCAACAGTTTGAATATAAAAATATTTTCTTCATTGTAAGTTAGTTTTTCAGACAAAATATTTTAAAAAACACGAAGTAATAGTTAATGTCTGAGAAGATGTTTTGATTAGATTTGAAAAAACTTGAATTTTAATTGAGACTCAGATGATTACCTATTTAATACTTTTAAGTATATATTTTACTTGTAAAGCAAGAAAATCTTTATGATAAGCTTCCAATAATCAAATTATATCCAAATTGAATTTGTTAGAACCACGATTTTCTTATTGACAACTTCTACTCATAAAATATCCTATGAGAATTTACCGTGTTCATTTATCACTAATAGAAAGTATACGAGAATGAAATAGGCATGCTCATACAGTAAAACGAACAAGTACATATCCATGATTAAAAAAAAATATTTCAAGGTCAACATCAATAATCACATGAAAGAACGAATATATGTTAGAAAATAGTTAGATATGAATCATCGAAAAAATAATCAATCAAACATATTTTGATCATTTATCTCTATATTAAAACTAACTAGTAATACTTTTTTTTTACCGTCATATTTTCACCTTATTCTCATATAATAAAATATGAAGATGAATATTATTTTTTTTTTCAAATTTATTTTTTCTGTTTTAAGAAAAATTTGAACTGTAAAAGCACAAGATATCATAGTCAGTATATTAACTGAAAATATCTATAAAAATCGTCTAAGGCTACCCATATAATTTAATCTTATACGAAAAAGCGTACATAAATGAATAAATATAATAAAAAAAAGAAAAGTATTTTAATTGGATTCATCTTCATCAAAATTATTATCCGAATCTACATTCGAAGTTTTAGCTGAATCAGCTGTTAAAGGTCGTCGAATTTCAGTACCTTTTCCAGCTGGTGATTTCCATATACTAACAAAACAAAATAAAGAAAAAAGAATTTGTTATTATATAAAATAAAATTAACTTACGAATCATATGTATATTGAGAAACATCACCTGATGATAAATTTTGATGATGATGATTTGCTAATTCTCGAATTCTAAATAATGCAAAATTTAAATTTATGATAGAAAAAATAATGATAAATACCCATGAGTATTTGAAATTTTTGGCTGAGGATTTGTATCATCAATTGAAGTTAATGATGGATCACTTTCATCATCTTCATTATCATTCTGAATTATTATTAAAATAGAAATTAATATATATATACATATTATAATTATTTTATTTACATGAGTTGCAACAGTTTGACGAGATGGTTGAAAACCTTGTGCAATAGCACCAACTGTCGTTTTTTGTCCTCTTGAACTTATTTCATTTAATTTTTGATCAAGAACTCGTGTTTTTGTTGCTACATTTGCTTCCATTAGATTATCACTATCACTACTATAAAATATTCAAAATAATTACCTTATCATTTATAGATTTTTACCTTTCTTCTGATTCATATTTATGAATTGCTGATTGTGGTCGAACAATGGCTGAAACTGTTTTCGTATTATTTGTTATTGATGGTCTCATACTTCCTGAAGCTAATGCACTAACACCGGTTGATGGAAGATGTTTTCTAGGTGATGGTTGAATATCATTAGTAACTGCTGATCTTGATGGTTGACTGTATTCATCACTATCATTTGAATGTGTATTAGTTTTTTCATCATCTGAAGCAAAACGTGGTGCTGGATGTTTTTGATTAGATTTAGGTTTTGATTGAATTGTTGTTGTTGTTACTGCTGTTGCAGGTCTTTTCGATGAATTTGTTGGTTGACGTTGAGTTTCATCTTCAAATTTAACTAATTTACCACCTGATGAACGAACAGATGATGTAGTTGTAGGTTGGTGATTATGCATTCGTTCATTAGCAAGTTTATCTAATTTTTGACTCAATTCAGCACGAATACGTTCAAAATTTGGTAAATCCTAAAATAGATATTTTAATTTACAATATTGAACAAATAAAAAAAGAATTGTGATGAAATTAGCTCTTCAATAGTTCAGTACAAGAAAAATAGGATAATTGAAAATATAAATCTTACTTGTTGAATATTATTTCGGGTTTGTTCAACAATCTTCATTTTTGCTGGAAAATCATTAGTACTAAGTCGAGTATCTTTCTAAAAGTCGAATACTATTAGTATTAATTTTATATTATGAATTTAATCTTACTTCAGTAATGCCTAAATTATCATATTGCGAAAATTCCTCGATTAATTGTTCTTTTGCAGCATCTCGATATTGATTTAAAAATCGAGGATTTTCATTGATTTGTCGAACAAGACTTGGACAATATTGTGGTAGAAATATTTCTGTTGTTTGAACTGGTCGAGATGGAACACGTACAGGAGGTGGTGAAACACTTGAACGTGGAGATGGTGAAGCAGTTGAACGTGGTGGTGGTGCAGGTGATTTACGATCAATAACGGGTGGTGGTTGATTTCGAAGTTGTGCTAATTGATGACTAGCTTCATCAACTTCTTTTTCTAATTGTTTACGTCGATTTTTTTCTTCATTATATCGCTAGATATTCAACAAATGAATGATATATATTAATTTCCCTTTTTTTCGTTTTATCTTACATTTTGAGATGCAATTAATTCTTGTGATAATCGACTTGTATCACCTGATGCGTTTTGTAAAGATGCTAGAGTATTATTTAGATCAACTATTTTCTTTTGCAACTAAAGGAAAAAAACGGAACTGTATGATAAAATAGATGGGAGAGAAAATGTAAATCACATTTTGATTTTCACGTTCTAAACGTCGTTTAGATTTTTCTTCTTTTTGTAAATTCGTTTCTAGTTGTTGAAGTAATTGTTTCTAAAAAAAAGAAAATTTATTAGATTAAAAATTACAGATAAATAATACAAACTAATTGTTCATTTTCCACACGTAAATTTTTATTTTCTTTTAATAATTCTTTAACACCACCTTCACGTCGACTGGGTGATGGTGTTTGATTTTGATTAGTCTTAAAAAAGAAGAAGATTGATATTTTAATAAACAAAAAAAAATAAATAAAATATTACAGATCTTAATGTAAAATATTTTTCATCTAATATAGTTATTTTTGTTGTTAATGCTTGAATTTCGTCCTATATAAAATAAATATTATCGTAATAATAAAAATATAAATTAATTATTATACTTTAAGTTGACGAATAGTTTCATCACGATCTCGAATTTTTTCTTCATCAACAGCCTAAAAATACAAATGATTACTCCAGTAAAAATTTCATCAAGTAACTTAAAATAACTCGTACTACTGTCTTAGAAATTAAGTATATTTGATAGAAACTCGTTTAGACTTCAAATATTATTTTAAATTTCGTTCCCGGAAGCAGTAAAAGTTACATTCCTATTGGATTACATCAAAATGAAAAAAAGGGTGACAACTGCCCAGACAGAAACCATTAGAGAACAAAAATAATTTTCAATTAATAAAAAATCTCTCAATCTAAATCATAAAGTTAAATATTAGTCCAAAATAAGATTCAACATGTCATGTAGTAGAATAATACAATGCACAGTAGTCTTCGCAAATTGTTCTATACTATGATGTATATCAAAAAAAGGTGTCGTATTTAATTAAATCACCTTGAATTGTAACTTCCGGAACAGTATGACTCAAATTTATACTCCTTGCTACTATGATGTCCTATTAAATATTATGTGATTTTATTGTCATATATATCGATCCTATTTATGGTTTCGTTAATATTATAAAAATTTTTCATTCGTTTTTGTGTTATCATATGGAGACTATATTAAGTAATATGAATTTTTTCATACTTTTTGCACTTTAATTAATTGTAGTTCTGTTTCTTTACTATGTAATTCATCTTTAAGACGTTGTATTTCTTTTTCAATATCTACATCATGTTCACGTTTTCGATTTGGATCGTATTCTGGATGACGACGATGCATATGTGCTTGTAAATATTCGAGACTTAAAAATGAATGTGTACAAACTGGACACTGGAAAAAATTTGAAGAAATAATAAAAAAATAAATAAAAGAAAATTTTCATACAGTGTGATAATTTGAACGTTGTGCTAATAACATTTTTTCTTGTGTTTCAATCATTTTTTTTCGTTTTTTTGATTCTTTTTTTGTTAAATTTAAATCATTTTTTAATTTTTCAATTTGTCGACGAGTTTCGTCTTGATCCTTTTAGAAATTTTATAAAAAACTTGTTTTTTTTTTGAATATTAAAAAAAGAATATCTTACAGCTAAACCTTTGCCTTTGTTTTGTTCGTAATCAACTAATTGGCTTGTTATTTGATCTTGGCAAAGCTAAGAGAAAAAAACATTGATTAGAAATATATGAAATATATAAAAGAAAAACAAACCAAAAGATATTCAATTGTTAATTGTGCCATTTTATAAAGTTTCAGAAAATTTGGATCCATTGCTCGAGAATCCTTGAAAATATTTATCTTTTAAAGTTTTTGATAAAATGCTTAACTTACAACTTCAAGATCGATATTACATAATGTAATATGTTCAATATTATCTTGTAATACTTGAAAATCTAATTCTCGTGCTACACGTTCAACATCAACAGCAGCTAGATTTATAATAATAATCAAATTTTAATCAATTTCATTGAAAAAAAGAATTTATTTTTCCTACCAATTCGACGCCAATCAATTTTTTCATTTCGTTTATTAAAAACAAATGATCTTGGTACAGGCTGTTGTGGTGAATTATTCAAATACAAATAATTCATTGTTGTAGTATCAGATTGAATGAATAATGATAAGCAGTAAAGATTAACTTAAAGCGCCACCATATACCGCCATTGATGAAATCGTTTCCATTGATATGACTTTAATTAATTTTTAATAGAATTAGTATATAATTTTTTGGGCATATTTTCTAAGTTTTAAATTCAGTTTTATATAAATTTCATTTAATAAGAAGAAAAAGTTAGATGTCGCTTTATTTATAGATGAGTCATCTTCTTATCACATGTAGTCGATTTTTTTATCATTCATTCCATTTGACATAGTGTGTAAAAATGATATCTCTATCGATTTTTTTATTGGTAAGATTATGAAACTAGTATTCAGTTTTCTAAAGGTTTATTTTATTTAAAGGCATGGGTGCTAATAGTACAAGGTGATAAGATATCAGATAATTCTATTAAGTCAATAATTAATCCAGATATTGAAATAAAAAATTGTACATTTGGAGAAATATGTACCGGTGCCCTTAATTCAAGTTCTGTACATTATTATTCTGTTGAATATTCATTTGATCCATCTATGGTAAGATACAAAAAAAACGATTATTTTATTAATATGTAATGATTTTGTATAATAATTTCTATATAGTTAATTAGTGGGTAATAAAAGATTGTTTGTAAAAATAAATTGAAATATGCTGCTAAATAAAAAGTGTGAATAATTACAGACATTGAATTAGAGAATAGGATTGTCTATTAAATTTTCAATTCGAAAAAAATCAAACGTGTAATTTCATTGATAGGACATTTTGTCTTGTATTCAAGGGAATTATCTTTTTGTACCAGAAATAGATGAATAAACTACTTTGTTCACACAAGTCAGATCAAAGTCAATTGTGTAGTTGTGTTATGATGAATTGACTTATTTATTTGTAAAACTTACGAGGGAACCACCCGAAGTGATTTGACTGGAAACATTGAACAGATATAGGTCCTAGTTTTAGGTTACAAATAGTCCCAACTCGAAATCGTTGAATCACTTCGTGCGGTTCCCTTGTTAGCTGCTCAATTTTGTGAATTTAATCTTATGATTTCGATACTGCAAATCAAAGATACTTGTAAATTAGTTTTCTAAAAACCTGTCTTTTTTTAGGCTATTCGTGTAATAACGAATATGACATATAAAACTGAACAAGAATCTCCACTTTTAATTGTCGTTCGACAAATTCGTGGTGTTATTTCATGGACGTTACCATATACATTTACTAATGGGTAATATGAGACAATTCTTTTTGAATTTGTTTTTGTTAAATATATATTTTTTGCTTTAGAATGATTTATTCAAGTGCTTCACGTATTCTTTGTTTACAAAATGAAATAAATCGTACACGTGCACATATAAGTCGAGTATTTATTGAAATATCAACATCAAATAATGATTTAATTAATTATTCAGTTCAACTTGAAAATATAACTCAATTTATACTTCAGTAAGAAGAAAATAATTTTTCTTACTAATTACTTATTCTTGAAATATTTAGAACTGGTATAAGTCAACAATTTTTTGTTTCACCAGCTATGCCTGTTTATTATAAATTTACATTTCCACCTGATATTGAAAATGTTTTTATTGATGTTCGATCACCAGATCAATTATGTACCGTTGTATCAGTACAATCATTTGATTGTCCAGTTTATGATGTTAGTGAAATTGGTACACGACAAGGACATTATCAAACAATGGCATCGATTGCCTCATTTAATGTTTATGTAATTTAAAAAACAAATTTGATTTTCATTTTAAAATATAATTTTAGGCCAGTGAATTTCCAAAACGCAATACATTTCTTCTAGTTTTTCTTGTTAAACCAACTGATGCTGATTGTTTAAATGATCAGGAACAAACAATGATTCGACCATCTGGTATTGTTGATGTTCAACGAAGAAAAAATGCAACTGTTACATTACAACCACCAGCAAATTGTAAAAAAAGAAAATATTTTCTTTTGTTATCAGTTGATTTTGTTTTTGTTTAGATAATTTTCTTTACATCGCAATATTTTCAACAATTGGATTGTTTCTTTTTATTTATTTTATGGCCTTTGGTATTATGTGTAAACATCCAGATATTTAGTAAGATGATTTTGATTATATTTTAATTAAATTTATTAAAAAATTTCGTTTTAGTGATCATTTAGCTCCAGAACAATTACGTATGTTTTTGAAAATTTTTGTTACTTGTAAAAATACGCTCTTCGATTTTTAGCATTCTTGGAAGCAAAAGCCGAACGCGAAATCGCGGGTAAGAAAGATGGAGAGTTAATTGAAGAAATATTTTTATTTATTAAATAGAACGAAGGGATAATGAATTTCGTTATCAAACAGCTGAAGGTGAAGAAAATGTAGAATCAGCAGCAACTGGAAATGAATTAGAAAATTCAGCTGATGTTGAAGTTATTGAAACATCGAATGTAAGTTTAATTAAATAGTTCACCATTAAATATAAAGAAGTTGATTATCATATTATATGACTCACAAAATTGAAATTCCATCGTTTATAGGAATATGATTGTCTCCTTTTTTTTCCCACCCATGAACTATGCCATTGAGTCTTACGAGAATACTATAACCCTTTTCTATTTATTTGTATTGATTACAAAGTTTATTTATATATTGATACAATATGCCATGTTGTCATAAGAGAATGTCTTTTTCAAGGAGCATTCTTTTTTAGACGTTGCACTGTAATAGTAGATCATATTAGAATGGAAACACAGAATTTTGACTTATCTATATTTTTAGGCTGGTTTTGTTACTGTTAGTGATCTATGTGTTAAAGATTATGATTATTTAAAACAAAAATTTCGTATTTATCCTCAAACAATGTTAACAATAGCTATATTTTATACTTTACCTGTTATTCAACTTGTTCTACAATTTCAACTTAATATTGATGCATCTGGAAATGAAGATATATGTTATTTTAATTTTTTATGTACAAGACAATTTGCGATGTTAACAGCATTTAATAATGTTTTTTCGAATATTGGTTATTGTGCACTTGGTTTACTTTTTTTAATTATTGTTTATCGAAGGTAAAAGATAAATGAAATAAAAATTTATGATTATTATTTCTTTTGTAGAGATATGGCATATGCTCGATTTCTTGCAAAATATCCTGCAATTGGAAAAGTATGAATATTTTTTGCAAAAGAATAATTAATTTAAAATTTTTATTTTCTTATTAGGAATATGGTATTCCACAACATTTTGGTTTATTTTATGCAATGGGTATTGGATTATTTATGGAAGGAGTTATGAGTGCATGGTAAATAAAAAAAGTGAAATGAAATTTTTTTGTTTTAAATCAATAGTTTTTATTTAGTTATCATATTTGTCCATCAAAACAAAATTTTCAATTTGATACAAGTTTTATGTTTATTGTAGCTGTTTTAAATATAATCAAAATTTATCAAACAAGACATCCAGATATAAATCCACGTTCAGCTGGTTCATTTTCATTTCTAGCTGTTATTATTCTTGTCACTGTTATTGGAGTTGTAAGTTTAAAGTAACAAAATATTTTTTTCTAAGAAGTTTATTTTTGAATAGTATTACGATGAACAATGGTTTTGGATAACATATGCAGTTATACATATTTTATCTTGTTTAGCATTTACAGGAAAAATTTATTATATGGGAAGATTAAAAGTTACTTTTCGTGTACATGTAAGTTACTCGAATTTATTTGCTATATATGTTTAATTAAACGAGATGTATAGCGAAGATTGCCTTAGCTCATTGAAATTTGGGGAGAATATTATCCTATATATGAATGCCATTAGGATTGAATTATAATGAAATGATTAGCACTACAAGGGTAAACTGGGTTTTTTTTCGCGAAAGTACGACTTAACTACAATAGATATTCACCCGTTATTATATCCTTTTAGTCGTTGTGAGTTCTGACTCAATTTGAAAAAGCGCAATCTGACTACACCTTTATATTAGAGATCATTTTGACATATACTCACAACATTTAGGAACGCAATCTATTTTTGTAGTATTTCATATCTTAGGCAGACCTCGCTTACTTCATTTAAAAGAATACTATTAGAACAATGAGTTCTGTGATTAAGAATTTTATCGGATGAAAACCCTAATACAATGACTATGATCGGAGAGCATGAGTCTGTTATTTTAATTACAAGGCTTTCATTTATATAGCATATGGCCTCAGGTTTAGTCACATTACTCCTATTACATATATATAAATATCTTACGTTAGTATAATTCTAGGCAAACGTAACTTTTATTATTTATCCTTGCCCTACTCTTTACTACATAGGTCGCTTGTAGATGTGTTACTAACACTTATCCACCAGATGACATTCATAATACACTATTAGATTCAAGAGTAAGGCTAAATGTCTTCACATATGAATTAAAAGATGTTTGCTCTTGAGATATTATGTAAATGCTATCATGTTAATAACCTCAATATTCATTCACTAATCCTGCTCTAGTTCTATAGTGAATTACTAGACAATACAATAAATTTCTAGTATTCTGTTGAACTCTATTAATTACAATAATTTTCTTTAGGTTCATTTATATCATCTTGTAAAAGAAAATGGTATTTTATCTCGTCCACGTTATTTAAATCGTATGATGATTTTAATTCCAGCTAATTGTATAAACATAGCATTTGCACTTTATGGTGCAATTGTACAACCTGAATCATTTCCAAATCATCTTTTATTTGTATTTCTTGGTAATTTAGCTATTTATTTATTATATTATATTTTAATGAAAATAATTCATCGTGAACATTTTACACGTTTTTCAATTCTATTTCTTCTATTAGCAACATTTTTTTGGTCATCATCATTATATTTTTTCTATCAAGAAGTTAAAAGTTATGAAGTACAACCAGCTATATCACGTATGCGTAATCGTCCATGTATATTATTACATACATATGATGTACACGATATATGGCATTTATTATCATCATTTAGTTTATTTTTTTCATTTCTTACTTTATTAACACTTGATGATGGTATAAGAAGAAAAAGACGAAAAGAATTAGCAGCTTTTTAAAAAAACGAAAAAAAAAGAAGTCTCATGTATTTTTGTTTATTTTCTTTTTTTTCTAGATAATAATAATAATAAAATGTTTTCTTATTCGGTATAATCTCCAACAAAAAATAATGATAATGCTTGTTCAATAGATAACATTCCTTGTTGATCAATATCCAAATCACGTAACATTTCATCAATTTCTTCTTCACTTAATTTTTCTCCACGTGTACCTAAGAAATATTTTAATTCTTGAGCAGATATAAAACCATTACGTTCATAATCAAAACAACGTAAACTATCATGTACATCTCTTTCCGAACGTTTCTTTAAACCAGTACATAAATCTTCAATTGTTTTTAAATCAAATAATTGATGAGAATAAGTTGTACCTAATTTTGTATCAATTATTTTTTTAAGTTCATTATTTGATGGACTATAACCTGCTGCACGTATACAAATTCCAGCATCTTTAAGACCTAATGCACGATTATGATTTCGTTTAGATAAAACTTCATATGCTTGTTTTAAACGATCATCAGTTGATGTATCATTACCATTCACGGCCATGTTTAGATGAATGTTATTGACGAGAAAGAAAAACAAAAATAAAGGAACAAGAATATAGTCGTGAGGATTAGTTTTCTCTTATGATAATGATCAATTAATCGTTTTTCGTTAAGAAAAAGAGAAGAACGAACGACAAACGTCACGTACATAATCAATGAGACATTCGTTATACCTACATTGATTCAGTCAGGAAAGTATACAGGTGACCTCGTGTATAGCTATTTCATTTTCTTCTCTTTCTTTTTCGTTCTCTTTCACATTGAATAAAAACATACACAATTCTTTTTTCTTTTTTTTTTGTTATTTTATTCGTTAGTCGTGTATGCAAAAGATTAGATAGATAGTTTATCTTATATCTAAATTGGATTTATAGATAAATAGAATGAAGTATTTCGTTCAAATATTTATTTATTTAATATTTTTATTAAATAAATCAAATGGAAATAATGAAGATATTATATTAATGAATGATTTATCTTATCAATATCAAGAACCATATAAAATTATTTCAACAAATGCTCGATTAAAACGTGATCAATCATCTTGGTTCTATCCTGAAATTGATAAAGATCAAATTTCATGTGGACAAAATGTTTATGTTAAATTATTTCAATGTTTAGATATAAAAGATTGCAAGTAAACTCAAATAACATGCCTTACTCCCTCATATATATATAACTTAATATTTTTTTAGAGCTTTTTCATCATGTTTTGATTCGCTTCATTGTCCATTAAGTGTTAAATCATATGGAAGTTTAATTCTTAATTTACTTCGTTTACTTGGTATTGATAAATGTAATATCGATGATCAACATCAATTATGTCCACATGAAAAACGATCAATCATTACGAAAAAATTATTTACATATTGGTCTCATAATAAAGATGATAATTATTGCCAGTAAGTTTTCTTTTTATTTAACAAAAACTATACCCTAGAAAGATCAATTACTGACTAGCAGAGCATAGTTTTTCATTTGTTAAATTAATCTTTTCTTTTTTTAGTACTATATCAGACTTTATGAATGAAGTGAAAAAAGAAGTTCAATATCAATGTCCAATAAATGTCAAACAAGTTCAAATATTTCTTGAGAATTATTCATGTCCACGTAAGACTTATTTTGCAATAAAAATAAATTGAACTTTTTTCGTTATTAAATTTTAGCATCGAAAGATACAATAATAAGTTCCGTTACTATGAAAAGTAAAGATGAAATACATATGCCAAGTGTTGAAGGTATATTATCTACACCTTCAACAATATTATCATCACACTTTGCTTATATTGATGAAACTAATGATTTTAAATTTCTTGATTCAAATAAAAGTCTATTTAATACTTCAGAACAAACTGTTTATATTGTATGTTTATATTTCGATAATATTTTTTGATTCATTTTTATTTTCTTTACTATAGAATGATCATCATTATTATAATGTTTCATATGTTGTTCGAAATACGGAAGGTATACCAATGAATTTTGTACATGATAATGATCAATTTATTCGTATTCATGCACTTTCAAATCGACATCGATCAGCATTTGTATGTTAAAATATATCTAACTTTATTTTATTTATATTATGAAACAAAATTTATAGGGAATTGGTTTAAAATTTGGTTTTCCGTTTTATGGTCATGTTATATATAAAATTTTGGTTGCTACTGGAGGTAATTTTTTCTGTCTTAGATTTTTAGTAAATATTATTTAATTTATTTTACAATACATTGATAGAAGAAATATAAAGTTCTTGTAAGTGATGGTGACAGTTAATATTGTTTGTCTATTATTTTTGCTTTTATTGATGATATTTCTTTGCTGAAAAACCCATTTCTCGATTTTATTCACTGACGCTTTTAATTATCATGATTTTCTTCTTAATAGAATAATCTAAAATATATATTCTACTTTGTAGGTTTTATTTATACGGGTGATCTACTTCATTCGGCATTAATTGGTAGTACACAATAGTAAGTTTAATACTCTAATATTATATCTAATTGGTTGTTTTTTACTGATAGCATTGCACCATTTATGGCAAATTTTGATGCGTCACTTGGTGATAATGAAACTGAAATAAGTTATTATGATAATGGTACACATTTTGTATGTACATGGACTAAAGTTTATTTACAAGATCAGCAAGATGCTGGTCCATTTACATTTCAAGCTATTTTACAAAATACTGGTTTGTTATATTACTTCTATTTTAAGTACACGTATATATGTATTTATGTTTGTATTTAATTAGGAAATATTTATTTTAATTATTTACAAATACCAAATGTAAAAATTTCGAGTTCAAATCATGCTCATCGTATTGGTCTTTCGGATGCATATTTATCACAACATTCAACTAATGAACATATTGTACGAGTTATAACACTTTATGATAAAATTAATTTAGATAAAGAAAAAATTCATAATGGAGTTTCAATTGTTTTTGATATGGATCAAAGTAAGTGTTTAGTTTTTCATGGAATAATTCGAGACTATGTGTATGATATATATATTCAAACTAACTATTAGTAGGATGTGACTATGACGGATCTCTTTGTAAGACTTGATTAAAAAGCGAAAAGACGGCAGTTTTCATATACCTGAATGCACTTGTAATGATTATCTTTGATGCAAATTTATTAATGACTATAATTTTAGAATAATTGTTTTTTACTCTGAATAAGTAGGAAGAACACGTTATAATGGAAAGAAATAAGATGTAGAATCTTACTATGACATATAATTTCCTATAATTATTATCTTACGGAACAATATGATCTTTCAAAAATGGTTTGTACGTAGAACTAAGGAAGAGACTCCAGGCATAATAATTTTGTAGGCTATATTCATCTCATCAATAGAGAATCCGATATATGATCTAGTTACATTCATTTACTCGATTGTCGATCTGTGTTACTAAACGAATAGAGAAACAGAAATCATTATTTTCTAATTATTTATTTTTAGCTTGTAATACATTTACTGATTGTGCATCATGTTTGGCTAATCGTGGTAAACGATATAATTGTTCATGGTGTAATGATATACAAAAATGTTCTGATGGTTATGATCGTTCACGTCAACAATGGATTCGATCACAATGTCATCGCTTAGCATCTGATAATACATGTTCAAATAGTATGGAAGATATCGATGATGACACTCATTTTCCATCATCATCACCACCCATAATTCATTTTGAAAATCGAAAAGAATCTTTGACTGCACCATCTCGACATTATTCAACATTTCGTACAATTGTTGTTACACTTTTATTATCTGTTCTTATTCTTTCTCTTGTTACACTTGCTGTTACATATGGTTATGCTTATCGTAATCCAACATCATCCGCTGGTATGTGGCTTCTTGAACATCGTCCATCAAATTATATTGCTCGTTTCAAACGTTTTACTGGTTCAAATTAATGAAATTTATAATAAGTGCCTAATTGAAAACTTTATTCAATAATTGTTTATCATTATTTCTTTATCTTATGAAATAAAATAATTACTACTAAGAAATTAAAAGAAATATTTACAGATATCATAGGTCAACGAAGCATATATATGCTTTAAAAAATTAGAAGAATGAAAGATCTGTTTCTATTTCTGTTAATTTTTAATAGTATAAATATACTCACATGGCTGTCTAGATGCATTTGTCACTATGGTGATTATGTAACCTTGTTTTTCAGTTTAATTTCCGGGAAAGTAAATTTTCAAAGTGATGTAGTGGAAACTTATTACTAATTTCTTGCGTAGAAAATTTTATTCTATCTTTATTAAAATATTTTAATATAAAGACAGATATTTAATGTAATACTAAATAGTCGTTAGAGTTCGCTAATTATCATTTAGAATTTTTTACTTAATATTGATTTGTTTACTATATCAAAATAGAGAAATTCGACTGTACAATTAAAAATTTGAAACAAATGAAGAATCTCTTGAAAAATAAATTATAGTCCTTACTTACAAAAATGACAACTTGGTATGAGTACACATAAAGAACTATTGAAGTGAACAGGAACTTAAACCAAAAAACAAAACACAATTCCGTTGATGTTTATTTCATGAATTTTTGTAAATAACTTATGTATAGATTTCCTTCGTCATGTTTCTTAAAATAGAAGTTATTATAAGTAACGCGAGATGATATAAAATTAAATCAATGAATTCCTCAAACTGATAATAATGTTGTTTACGTCGGTTGACTAAACTTCAATAAGATTTTTTCTACTGCCAGTGCATCGACAAGAGAAAGAAAAAAACTAGTACTTTATTTAACCTGAGTACTTTTTTACAAATACCTTTCTGCAGATTGTTTACAAAGTAAATTCCTTTCACGTGTATTCATTTATATCATCAAATATATTCGTATTTCTATTACGAACACTTGTCAAAAAAGTATTTAAACTTAAAGTTTCTATAATTACAGGTCACGGACGACAATAAACTTCTCTATACGCAAATGTCGTTTCATATATTAAATTGTAAAACTCTTGACAAGTTATATTATTTATCAATAGAAAATGCTACTTATGACAACAGAATGGATGCTTGTATTTTTCTGTTTTTTTATACTCTGTTGCGCTGAATAATACCCAAAGTGTGTTGCTTTTAAAAAACATTATGCTTGTAAAAAAAATTTTTTTTTCTGCAATTCTTCCCATAAATAGCTCGTATGATGAAAAGCAACGTCATTATGAACAAAGGTGTCTTTGCCGTACCCTCGCGTACTCCCAGAACAAAACCGTTCGTTGCCATACGCGAACGTGCGTTACGGTTAAAAAGAAGAACGAGAAAAAAATGATGTAAAAGTGTCACTATAAAACTGAAGCTCAACTACTTGTTTTTTAATTTTCTTTTGAAAAAGAAGCATTTTTTTCTATTAAAACATGCCAGGATTAAATGGCAGTGCCAAAGCAAATGGTAAAGTTAGTCCTATGGATGAAGAGACAGCTAAAAGACTTAGTAAAGCTGAAATTGATAATACACTTGTTATGGTACCGAATGATCCAGTAGAACCAACACAAGAAGTTGCAAAAAAAGGTTTTCTCTATAGACTATTTAAAAAAGAATCGAAAAAGAAGGAGCCACCAGCACCAAAAAAACCAGAAGGACCGAAATTGAAAACATTTGAAATTGTATGTATTATAACTAGATAAATAATGTCATACTGATGTTATTGTTCTTTTAGTATAAATATGCTGATAAATTGGATATTTTTTTAATGGTTCTGGGTACAATCGCAGGTAAATTTGAAATATTTAAATCGACTTGTTTTTCTATTTTTGACTTTTTTTTTCTTTCAATTTAGCTTTAGCAACAGGAGCAGCAATGCCTATAATGATGTGGTTATTTCAAAGTGTTATAAATGGTTTAGTTACTATAGGCAAAGGAAATGCTACTACTAGTGCTAATTGGTATATATATAAAAATAATATTGATTTAAATCATATTTTATTAATTTAGTGAGGTTGCTGCGGGTTCGACTGGTGATCCTTTTGCAACAATTGAAGGTATAATTAAATGGTATGCAACGTTAGGTGGTTCGAGCATTGTTATGTATTGGATAGCGTATGCTTTATGGGTAAACTATTTCAATTCAATATATATATATATAAATTAAAATTCAATTTCAAAATCTAGATGATTGCATCAGAAAGACAATTACGTCGAATACGATATGCACTTTTTCAAAGTATTATGAGTCAAGAAATGGGTTGGTTTGATTGTCGAAATGCAGGTTTGTTATTTGAAATTAAAATATTTTGTTTGTCTTTCATATATCAAATAATATAGGTGAATTATCTAGTCGTCTTGTTGATGATCTTGAAAATATTCGTGAAGGTACTGGTTTTAAAGTTGCTGATTTTATCTGTCTTCTATCTCGAATAATTGGTACATTGGTATTCTCATTTTATGAAGGTTGGAAATTAACACTTGTATTTCTTTCGGTTTCACCATTGATTATTCTTTCATTTAATATTTTAATTAAAGTAAATGAAAATAGAATAATATTCGATTTATAATTTATTATTAATTTTCATTTAGATTATGATTAAATACACTGTTATGGAATTACAAGCATATAGTACAGCAAATTCAATTGCACAAGAAGTTTTAGGTGCAATAAGAACAGTGACAGCATTTGGTGGACAAAGTAAAGAATCAAATCGGTAAATAAAAAAACATCTGTTCTTCCATTTCTTTATTAGTGTATTTGTATGATGTATGAAATTGAGATAGAATGCACCATTTTACCTGTGTTATTTCTTTTATAAAAAAAAGTAATGTAAAAATTTAAAAGGAAAATAATTCTCTTATTTTCATCATTGGAGAACAATCTATTACGCAGTTTTAAAAAATTCTCTATATTTAGCATTGCATTTTCCTTTAATAAACCTACATGATTTTTATAATTCAAAAATTTAATTAATTTTTTTAAATATAGGTATGAATCAAATCTTACTAAAGGTCGAAGTGTTGGGATTAAAAAAGGTGCGTTATTAGGATTAGCACAAGCAATGGTTAATGTTATTTTATATGGTGGTATTGCAATTGTCTTTTGGTATGGACCATATTTAATTCGTACTGAATGTGATCATTATTCAGCTGGTCAATTTATGGTTGTATGTATCGATAAAAGAAAACAAAATTTTGTTTTTTAAATTTATTATTCTGAAATTTTTCATTTAGATATTTATTTCTTGTTTAACATCAACATTTTCATTAGCAAATTTAATACCAAATATACAATCATTTGCTGAAGCATCCGGTTCTGGTGCATATGTCTTTCAAGTTATTGACCGTCAATCAAAAATAAATATATTTAGTGATGAAGGAGAAACTCCACCAGAGTTTACAGGTGATATTGAATTTAAAAATGTTCAATTTACTTATCCAGCACGAAAAGATGCACCTGTAAGAAATTATTGAAAAGTTTTAGAATAATAATTTAGAATTTCTTCGTATTAAATAGATTCTTAATAATTTAAATATGAAAATACCATCGGGAAAAACTGTTGCACTTTGTGGATCATCTGGTTGTGGTAAAAGTACATCAATTCAATTAATTCAACGATTTTATGATCCAGATGGAGGTGAAGTTTTATTAGATGGTCGAAATTTACGTTCAATTAGTTTAAAATGGTTACGATCAAATATTGGTATTGTTTCTCAAGAACCAGTTCTATTTTTTGGTACAATTGAAGAAAATATTCGATTTGGAAAACCCGATGCAACAGATGATGAAGTTATGAATGCTGCAAAAATGGCTAATGCACATGATTTTATTATGCAATTACCACAAGTAAAATTTTAAATAAAATAAAGATAAAATAGTTATTTTTTTCTATTCGTTCTTCTAGAATTATAAAACATCTTCAGGAGATAAGTTAAGTGGTGGTCAAAAACAACGAGGTAAAATAATTTTAAGAATTTTTGAATAAAATTTATTATTTTATTTTTAGTTGCTATTGCTCGAGCTTTAATTTCTAATCCAAAACTTTTATTACTTGACGAAGCAACATCAGCTTTAGGTATTTCATTGAATAATATAATTACATATCTCAATAATTAGTTTTTTTCTTTCTCTATCTAGATAATCAAGGTGAAAAAGTAGTTCAAGATGCATTAGATAAGGCTAAAGAAGGACGAACAACAATTGTGATAGCACATCGTTTAAGTACAATAAAGAATGCTGATATTATTGTTGGTTTAGATCGTGGACAAGTTGTTGAATGTGGTACACATGATGAATTAATGCAAAATAAAGGACTTTATTATGAATTAGTTACTGCTCAAAGTGAAAAGGAAAAAGAAAAAGAACTTGAAAATGAAAATGATCCAGAAGATGAACTTGAAGAAGAATTAGCTAAACAAGCTATTGCACCAACGAAACCTAAATCACGTCGTCTATCTCGTCAGATTTCAACGGCATTAAGACGTGCATCTATTGTTTCAGCTAAATCTGTAACATCAGAAACAAGTGAATCAGGAAATGATGCTAATCTAGTTAAGGATGAAGAAAAACAATCAGGATTTCGTATGCCAATTATATTTCAAGTTATGCGATTAAATGCACCTGAATGGTTTTATCTTGTAATTGGTGGAATTGCTTCACTTGGTTATGGCGCTGTTACACCAGTATGTATATATTCGATTGTTTATCTAATTCTAATAATTTATTTTAGGCATTTTCTCTGATATTTTCGAATATTTTTGGTGCACTTGCTGAAACAGATCAACAAAAACAAACAGATGAAATACGAATGTATACTTATATACTTTTCTTAGTTGGTGTTGCTGGTGGAATATTTCAATTCCTATCATCTGTGACATTAGCTAAAGCAGGAGAAGAATTAACAATGCGTATGAGAATTATGTCATTCAGAAGTATGCTTCGACAAGAAATTGGATGGTTTGATGTTGATGAAAATAATTTGGGAGCATTAGTAACACGACTTTCATCAGATGCAGCTTCACTTAAAGGATTTACTGGACCTACATTTGGTGCTATACTCAATGCAGTAGGAGCAGTTGTTACAGCTCTTATAATTAGTTTTATAGCTGGATGGAAACTTACATTAGTTATTCTTTGTTTTACTCCATTAATGATTTTTACCGGTATTATTCAAGGTCAACAAATGTCTAAAGCATCTGGAAACAAGAGTTCAGCATCAAATGATGCTGAAGATGGAGGAAAAGTATGTTTGTTTGTTTGTTTATTTAAAAAATAGATCTATTAATAATAAATCTATTTTTAGCAAGCAACACAAGCTATTGAAAATATTCGTACAGTTGTATCACTTCATCAAGAAGAACGTTTTATTCGATTATATAAAAAAGCATTTGATAGTGATTTTCGGTACATATTTTAAAATGAAAAATCTCCTAGATAATAAATTATTTTTATTATTTAAAATTTTAGACGTCGTATGTTAACACTTCATTATGTAGCTTTTGCTAATGCTCTTGCAAATTCATTGATGTTTTTTAGTAAGAAATTGTTTTTATAGAAATAATAGTTTCTATTTTAATATTATATAGTTCATGCAACGGCATTTGGTTATGGTATTACACTTATTAAAAGTGGTGATATGCAATTCGCAGATGTTTTTCGAGTATTTACTGTTGTTACTTTTGCTGCAATGTCTATAGGACGTAGTGCATCTATGGTACCAAATTATTCAAAGGGTAAAGCAAGTGCTTCACGTATATTTGATTTAAATAAACGTCAATCAAAAATTGATCCTGATGATCCATCTGGCATTAAACTTGTAAAAGAATTTTGTTTTCTTTCTTAGAAATATTTATTCATTAATTTCTTTTTATTTTAGTCATCTATATCTGGAAATATTGAATTTCGTGATGTTCGATTTCGTTATCCAGCTCGGCCAAAACTTCGTATATTACGTCATTTCAATTTAGTCTGTACTGAAGGTGAAACAACTGCTCTCGTTGGTCCATCGGGTAGTGGAAAATCAACAAGTGTTGCATTAATACAAAGATTTTATGATCCACTTGGTGGTACGGTACTTCTTGATGGACATGATGTAAAAACATTGAATATTCAATGGTTACGATCATTACTTGGTCTTGTACAACAAGAACCAGTTCTTTTTAATCTTTCTGTTCGTGATAATATTGCATATGGAGATAATACACGAGCAGCAACACAAGAAGATATTGAAGCAGCAGCTAAAAAAGCAAATATTCATGAATTAATTGCATCATTACCTGAGGTTTGTTAAAAAATTATTAATATAGATTTTTGTTTTTATAAAATATATCTTTTAGGGATATAATACATCATGTGGAGCTAAAGGTGGTCAATTATCTGGTGGACAAAAACAACGAAGTTAGTACTTTCTTGAATAGAATGTATAGATATATATTTATATGTAAATCTATTATAGTTGCTATTGCTCGAGCTTTAATTCGTAATCCAAAAATTCTTCTTCTTGATGAAGCAACATCAGCATTAGATAATAAGAGTGAAAAAGTTGTTCAAGATGCATTAGATCAAGCACGAACAGGTCGATCATGTCTAACAATTGCTCATCGTTTACCAACAATTCGAAATTCAGATAAAATTTGTGTTGTCGATCGTGGACAAATTAAAGAAAGCGGTCGTCATGAACAATTACTTCAAGAACATGGCATTTATCATAAACTATATATGGCTCAAGAACGTCCAGAAAACCAAAAAGAAACATAAAACTATTGCTTTCATTTTATTTATTTATTTGTTTGTTTGTTTGTTTGTTATTTTATTTTTCTACGCAAATTAAATTGTACTTATTAGTAACTAATTTTATTCATTTGTTGAGTGATGATCATTTAAAGGCTATGTTGATGTATGAATTGAAAGAACATAGATATATAGTTTTAATCTTTTTGTTGGATGTGATACCTACATCCACATCCTCACCCACACCAGAGATGCAGAATCTTCCACGTGCGCCCCCGCGTGGGAAGGGAAATTTTTGAAAAATTACGTTTTTCGGGGAAATTTCTGAAAATTGTTGGGAAGTTTTCGAAGTTTAAGTTGGGAATTTTTTGATTTTTTAGGAAATTCTGCACCGTTGCCTACACCCACATTCATACACAAGTGAATTTCAAAAGCAGAGAGACGTTACGCTTCCCTCTCCCCACTAAATACGTCTCTAGTTTTCATACTAACGTTGATAGTATAAAGATAAATTGACTTACCTAGATAAACTTATGTTTACTTGATGCTGACTGGATCATTTATTGACTAACCATACAAAGTGTTTATCAGTAAAACAAACAAAAAAGGTAAGGTTAGATAGTTTTAGTGATACTTTATTTTTTTCATATCAAGGATGTCGAACGTTTCGAATATACCTAAAACGATGAAAGCTCTACGTTTACATGAATTTGGTAGTGACTATCGTTTAGATCATGATGTTCCTGTACCATTAGATTTAGGTGATTATGATGTTTTAATTGCAATCAAAAGTGCTGGTTTCTGTCATACAGAATTGCTTATACGTGACGGACTAGCTAGACCGAAGCCAAAACAATTACCATTAATACCATCACATGAACCAGCTGGTATTATTGTTGCAATGGGTAAAAAAGTTAGTGATGAGTATAAAATTGGTGATCGAGTAGGTGCAATAAATTTCTACAATGCATGTGCCAATTGTCCTGATTGTTTAAATGATAACAATATATACTGTGAAAACTATGATGGAACTGGTGTTTCCATAGATGGTGCTTTTGCTGAGTATCAAAAAGCTGATTCACGTTGGCTTGTACCACTACCGGATGAATTATCATTTCAAGACGCTGCACCATTAATGTGCGCAGGTTTAACTGCTTTCAGTGCCATCGAAAAATGTGCATTAAAAAAAGGTCAAGTTATAGGAATAATTGGTCTTGGAGCATTAGGGCATTTAGCTGTTCAATTTGCTAAATGTATGGGCTTGAAAGTTGTTGCTATCGATAATCGTCAAGAAGCATTAGATGTTGTTCAAAAATTAAAACATACACCTGATTTAATTATTGATTCAAGTAAAATCAATGAAGAAAATGCAATTGAACAAATTAAAACACTTCAATCATCAACAAAAGATGTATATACAGGTGTTGATGCAACAATTATTATGACTGAGCCTGTTAAAGCATATACTTATGCATTAACTATTACAAGAAAACATGGTACTATGATAGCTGTTGGAATACCACGAGAACCTGTACCAATAAATGTTATTAATATAATTATGCGTGATATAACTATAAAAGGTAGTCTATTAGGCGATATTGAATGTGCTCAACGAATGGTAAAATTTGTAGTGGATCATGAAATACAAGGTGAAATAAAATGTTATACATTAGAAGAAGCGGCCGATAATTTGATCAAAGATTTTAATCGTCCAGACATGAAAGGAAAACTAGTTGTGAATGTATCAGCATAACTTTATTTGTGATTGATTTTTTGAAAAATTAATTGATAATGTCTTTTCAAATATTTTTATTATACGATCAAAAAAATGTGCATACACAATAGGTAAACGACAAAACTCGTTTTCGTTCTTTTTGTTTTCATCAAAACGTTAGATAATATGAACAAACGAAAAAGATGATAAATGTGCATGTTGTGTAAATAATCAAATAAACAACAATGACGACGAAGAAGAAGAAGAAAACAAAAAGAAAAGACAGAAGAAAAGTCGATTAGAATACACAAGAAACAAACAAAGTATATATTTGTTGTCTTTTTTTCTTGTTTAATGACAAAACACATATGAGATACACAAACACAGATTTGAAAACAAAACAAAAATCAACTTCTTCGAAAAATTTATTTTTCAAATTAAGTCATGTACTTAATTATCTGGTGGTGATCTTGATCGACTTATACGACGAGCACCACCACTGGTACTACCGCCGCCTGCACCATTACGTTTACCATAAGATGGTGAATTCGATTTTGAACGTGAACGACTTCCAGCAGCTGCACCACCACCACCTCTGAAAATATAAAGAAAAAAAATTCATTAAATCGTCTCAGAGATCTTAGTGGAATAGTTAATTCGTCATTCCTTAAAAGGTCGAGAGTAGCAACTATATGTATTCATCACCGACGATTTACTTACCGTCGTGGTACAGGTGAACGTGAATATGGTGAACGTGATCGAGTTCCACCTCGGCGTCGATCTCTTCCAACCGGTGAACCACTTCGTTGACGACGATCACGACTATATAATAATAAAATAAATATAGAAATTTGAAAAGATTTACTCCAAAATAATTTACCTTCGTGATCGATCGCGTCGGCCGAATTCACCACCACCACCGCCGCCACGACTACCACTATGTCTTGCTTCTTTTTCTCGAGATCGCATTTCCGATGGTGCTAAAAATAATATTTATATATTATCATAATAAATATAACATGAAACTTACTTTTACGATCACCTCGAGCAAATTCAACTTCAAGTTCTCGACCTAATAATCGATAACGATCAAGTGCATGGAGTGCTTCTTCTACAATATAAATTTTATTTATGTTTTTCAATTATAAATATATTAACTTACCAGCATCACGACTTTCTTCATATTCAACGAAACCATATCCTTTAGCATCTCGTGTATAATAATCTAATGGAAGTGTTATATCAACAATACGGCCATATCGTCCAAATATTTTCTTTAAATCTTCATAACTAAATGAAATTTGAATTTATTCATATCTTTGAACCAATTATGAGTATAGAAAAGCCAGAATTTATGATCAATTGTAAAATGACTTTCTTTTCAAAAAAACAATTATCTATTGGAAATTTTAACTCATAGAGCAGCAAATTGTTATATTAGTCTAGTTAGGATTTATACTATAATGATATATATATACCAACAAAAACGCTAGAGAATTATTTCTATATTCTGTGAACTCGGCTTACTTAAATATAATTACTTATTTACTTAGATTACACTTAATAGCAACCCATCCTCTTATTATCTATCTCGAATAATTTTTTATCAGTATACTTAGTCAAAAAAAGAACAATATACGTAATATAAAGGCGCGGAAAAGCTATGATATGATGCATACGTCTACTGCTTGTATTTTGTTTTGTATACTGCTGATGCTGTCTGGTATATCATCACCACTTTGAACTGAAATGGATCTCCTAGTTGAAATTTGTCTGTTCTTTTGTATTTGTATGGGAATTTATAAAAAAAAATCTTTCTGTTTTTGAAATTGCTTGATCAATTATTTAGAATTTTGGTAGTATATAATCAATTGCTTGAATATTATTGAATAAAAAGAATGGGACTGTATGTGAATGTGTGTATGTGATTTTTATTTTTTTGTTTGATCACGTTTGTAACACACCTTATGAAAGAGAAAAGAAAATAAATGAGAAAAATAATAGAAAACACAAAGCCATGCGGTTTAGTTTCGATCTATTTATTCTTAGGAATAGAATTATTTTCGATTCTCTCATCAAATACCAACAAAACGTTAATAAAAATATCAAAAAAACAAAAATATTTAAATAAACTTACCGGACTTTTTCAGCAAGTCCACGAATATAAAGTGATGCACTAAGATTACGGGAATGACGACTCGACATATCGGATGTATGTAATTTCTATAAATGAATAAATATACAACTTACACTATATACAATCGAAGAGAAAGAATTTATTTTAATAATGACCTCTAAATGCATTACTGTGTAAGTTTTTTCTACTTTATTTCTATTGGTTAAATATTTTCTTGTATAGTCCGATATGTTTTAATTTTTAGATTATAATAATCAAAGTAAAAATATGTCGAAATCAATTGTCAAGAAAGCATTAGAAATACTTGATGATGATGATACTACTACTAAAGATATAAAATCCAAATCCAAATTAATATCTATAAAGAAGAAGAAAAAGCAGAATAATGAGAAAACAATTATACAAGATAGAAAACAATTGGCACGAACATGTTCTACATTAAAGAAAATGTCAAAACCAGTTGTTTCAACGGATCAAATTGAACAATTTAATAATTATCGATTTGGTGGTCCATCAAAACGAGGATTACAAGAGAAAAAGAAAAAAGAAAAAGAAGAAGAAATATTTACTGAAGAAGACTTTAAACGTTTTGAAAGAGAATATAATCCACCATTACAAAAATCCTAAATTTGTGTTTTTGTCTTTTGTTTTGTTTTTGTAGATTTTTATTATTTATTTATATTTTATCAATATGGAAAGTAAATTTAGTTTCTTAATCTTTAATTATCAATTATTTTGTTTCTTCGCATAGCACCTAAACGTTTAACAACAATAACTATAACTGATACATCATCAAATGTATCTGAATCATCTGGTGGTCTTGCATTTGAAGTTAAATTAGCTGAATCATCACCACGTCATGGAACAATTCAACCACCATTACATTTTCTTTCACCAAGTGGAAAAACAAATCAAAATGATTTAATCACACCATTAACACCTGAAAGTATAACTGAAAAATTAAAACGTGCTGAAGAACGTCGACTTAGTCTTGAACAACTTCGTTCAACATTACTTGCTGCCGAAAATAATCGACCAGGTGAAATAAGTAAAATTAAAGATCAACAAGCTGAAGGTTTGTAAAATAAAAGAAGATATATATGATAAGATTGATTTTTGTGTTAAAGAATTTCGAAAACAAACTGAAGAAAAATTACAAAAGAAACTTGAATCAGCTAAAGAAAATCGTGAACGTGTTCTACAAGCTAAAGTTGAAAAAGCAAAAGCACCTATTGAAAAAGGTCTTGCTGTTGTTCAACAAAATTTAGCTAAACTTGAAGAAGAACGACAATTATTACAAGAAAAAATTAATCAAAAATTAAATACAGCTGAATCAAGTAAGAGACATATTAAAAAACTATTGATTTAATTTTTCTTAATTTATTTTAAAATAGATCGACAAGAACAATTAGATCGTTTAATGGAGAAATTAATTGAACATGATAAAAAAATTGAAATTATTAAAAGTCAAACAAGAGTGGAAACAAATTTAACTGAAGAAATGGAATAAATTTGATAATTTTTCGACTTTTTTTTTTGGTCAGATATTTTTTTCCTATCTTAACTTCGAATGTAATAACTTATGTCTGATATTTTCTTATTTTTGTACAATAAAAAACTTTACTTTTCTTATCATGTGAAATTCTTTAGCAGATAATTATTATATAAATATCAGCCAATCGAATTGTGTGATACTGCAATTCGTCTCGAGATCAATATTATATTTTGATTCTTGAGACCATAACTTCACTGGTATTACAATCAGCGATGGAAAAGTTAATTTCAAAATTGAAGGATTATGAGCAGTTTTTCACAAAATCTAGTCTTGTGTATAAAACTTGACTGATCAGATGATAATTGTCGATTCGTTAAAGTAGATCACTTAGCATATGTATCACTGTTGAGTCCAAAATGATTTTGACAAAAATTTAAAATGTTTATAAACCAGGTCGAAATTGGTGATATGACAAGCCTAGAAATTCAAAGCTGTCTAAATGTCTACTATAAATTCGTGACAATAGTCCTTTTATTTATTCAATATACGTTTATAAACAAGCTAGATTTATAAATCGCCTACTTTCGGACTCAACAGTGATATGTATGTGACATCGATTCAATAAGAAATTAATGTTTTGGTAAACTATCATCATCTTTATTAACATAAATAAGTTATACGTTTTTTTCTTACAAAATGTGTTTGTGTCATCGTGTCCTATTTTATTATACATTTGGAATAATTAGATCATTTAAAAAAATGTATTTCCTCCAGGTAAATAAGAAGAGGGATGTAAAACACATGTTCATTATAAAAAAAGGAAGGATATTTTGTGTTGCGTACTTTATGGAGAGAATCATTTTAGTATTGCGTGAATATGATATTGATGTATTTAATATCATGGTTTAACTTAAATCTAATTAATGATTAAGATAGGTAACGAACAGGTCTATCAAATATTATTTCTGTCAGAATTTCATTGATAGCTTAGCAATAGAAGCCCGTTTAGAGATATATTATCAACAGCAATGTTCTACTTGATGATGAGTTTGATTAAATATTATGAGAATTGATATTAAAGTTTAATTATTTCAGTTAGTTCTTGAGAAAAAAAACAATATGAATAATATATGATTATGCAATAGTGAAATATTTATTTGAATTACACGATCAAAGTCTACCCTAGATTTATTACATCTA
This sequence comes from Adineta steineri, assembly GCA_905250115.1. NCBI lineage: Eukaryota > Metazoa > Rotifera > Eurotatoria > Adinetida > Adinetidae > Adineta > Adineta steineri. The sequence goes on along the minus strand of CAJNOI010000063.1, from coordinate 235,154 downwards.
TAAGATTATTTATGACTTGATTGATATATAAGATCACCATTAAAACTACTTCGCAGATATGTCATGTGCTTTCTTATCACATGTGTCTCTATACTCAATAATATAGTCACTTGTTGATTGTAAAGTGTATCAATAAACTGTCGGATCGATAAATGCAGAAGCATATATAACGTTGATAAAAAAGAAACAGATAATGATCTATTCGTTTATGTACGAAATGTGAAATATATGTCTAATAGTTATTTGCACAAATAAACAAAAAAAAGTAACTTGTATTTTTTGGAATGTGTTCGAGGATTAAGAGCACAATTTTAATTCTTGTCCGAGAATGAATCATTCTTTTCTCTAATATAACAAGAATTCGAATTTACAAAAGTAACGTAAATAAATTATGTAATTGGAAGTATACTATTTGCATCTGTCAGATCACATCACATCACAAGTGACGTTCGCTCTATAGCTTTCTGTCAATATATATTAAAAAACAAGATTGATTGAATCATATTCTAGCTTGTTATGCTATATTTTTGTTATGACATTGATCGAACGGTATTATTTAATTAATAAGCTTGTAAAAGCTAAATATTATATGTCAAATTGACATATGATCTATTCGATATCATTTTTAACATGTTTGTCCTGTCAATATTTTCTTTTAAATATCATGGTTTTGCCATCTGGAAAAGATCTCGAACATTCATTTTAATGATTCAAATTATGTAGAAAATTTATATGAGTTGTTTTTTTAAAATGAATGTCTAGTTTTGATCTACAGACAAATAACATCAACTATATTTTTCAATTAAGTGCCAATTAACCATAGACATGATATTTGCATTCATAAATAATTACCTTCAAAATCGATGTCTATAGACATTTTCTTGTTTTGAATATGTTTCTAATGAATTTCATTTGTTAGTAATATGAACTCAATAGAAATACAAATTATCATAGTAAACTTCATGACATTCTTATAGTAAGGTTCATTCATGACAATTAAAACTATCAGACTGTGATTTTTGTTAAAAAACTCTCTTGCCTTTCTTTTACGCACTTAAATACGCACGCACGTCTTTTTTTTTATTTTAATTAGAATCTTTTATTGCATTGAATACATCAAAAAGAAAAAAAGGACAATTAGACTGACAAAATAAAAATAAATACAAAGAAAATATTGGAAGACAAAAAAAAATTTGTTTTTCGCTTTTTGTCACAACAAAAATTCATAAAAAAATAAATTTATATGATACAATATTAATTAATTAAATAAATGCATGTTTTTTTTTTAATATAATTTACAATCCAAGACGTGCAAATGTCATTTGTTTTCGTAATTCAATAATTTTATTAAAACGAGTCAGAGCTAAATGAAAATTTTAATATAAAAATAATTTATTAGATTTTTTTTTGTTTTTCTTACTGTCACTTTTAACAAGACCAGATTGCACATGACGAATAAATGTAAAAAAATCACATATAGACGCAATCTATTTTAAAAAATAAATATAATAAAAAAAAAAAAGAAAAGAATTACATACTCGATTTCGAGCTAAACGTGATAATGGATACCATTGATTATTTTCATCTAATCGAACACGATAATCACATTCACAAATTTCACCCATCAATGAACACATTCTACAAACGGCGCAATTGTTTAAATATTATTTTCAACAAAAATTACATACTTCATAGTTTCTGTTGAATGACACTTTTCCATAACTACATCATTTCTTTCGATAGCTTCTAAAACTCTCGTTGAAAGCTATAAATAGAGAACAAGAAATTTCATTATAGAAATTCATTAACTATCTTTTCTCTTACGGCAGCATTAGGAAATGTTACACATGGTAATATATCTTCATTATAAACTCTATACATAAATAATGATCCGTCTCTTTCAATAGATGGTTTCTCATCCCAACATGTAAATTCTCGTAGTAGCATGTTATCAATCTATAAAAAAAAAGAAAATATATTATTCGATTAGCTGAGCAGAAAAGGAAAGACTTTTATTTACACTATTATGATTATTGGATACTGGAGATGATTTTCGACAAGAATTTAAAATTTGTTTTAATTCAGTAACGGATTTTTTCAATTGTACATTTTCAAGTATAAGTGCATCAATCTAAAGAAAAAAGAATATATGTTTTGTTTTTGCTTCAATTCTATTTACTGTTTGATTTGAAACATGTAATTTTTGTTCAGCATTTGCTTGAGCATATTTAGCTTGTTCAACCATTGCATGTGCTGACTATAATAATAATAGAAAAATAAAATTTTGTTTTTTTCAAAATAAATTTTATTTATTTACTTCAAATAATGATGCTGTCAATTCTTGAATTTCTTGATCGGTATTTTCACGTAATTCATTTGCACGACGAACTTCATCATCTTTAGATTTAAGATCTTCTTTTACACGTTGTAATTCATTAAATAATTTCTCTGCTGTTATTGATGATAAATCATGTTCGAATACTTCCTGCGTTGTTCCACCTACGCTATCAATACTAAATGCTCTACAAAAAGGAAATATTGATTATTAATAATATATATTTTATTCTATTCAAATATACATACGAATCAACACTCTTAGCATCACTTAAATCATTGCGATGGTCAAATACTACTTCGGATAATGAAGATTGTTCCATCATAATTATCTGAAAGAAATAAAGTATTTTTAGAAGGTCGTTTTGGTTCATGAGAAACGGAAAAAAACTTTAGTTTATTTGTATTAGGGCGTCAAGACAATGCATTGTAAGAACGAAATAGTTTTGACATTATCTGTCATTTCTATTTATTATTTGCTAATCTAAATCTCTTTTCAAAACTAATGACAGCGGATAAGCACGTGAAGAGGTAATAATGATGAGTATTGTTTTCACCTTGCTTCAAAATATTAATAATACTATTGAATGAATGTTAACTAACTCTTATATTATCTCAGGAAGACTATATTTCTCAAGGGAGACTAGTTGATTCAAAACAGAAACTCAGATTAGAAAAAAAGAATGATCTCTGTTTGTGTTGGAATGAAATAAGACTTTATGATTATATAGTGAATGAAACATGAGTGAAAACACATGATTTATTGTTGATGTTTATGAGTATCAAAGTTCGACTTCTTTTATGCACTTACTAGAAGAATTTAGAAAGGTGAGCAAATAAATCTGAATAATGCAAGTGAATTAAGAACCAAGAGGAGAGCAAACAGAAAAAATGACTGTTGCATAAAATATGACAGTTACGCCTTGTTCTCTTTTTCTCTCCTCCTATGCCTGCAGTTAGTTGTTGCAGAGGAGGAGGAGAAAAGAAAAGTGCAAAATTCACCATTCATCATCGCACTACATAGATGACGTTCAATGTTGGTAAATTGTAAGAATCTGTTTATCAATATCATATTTAATTTCATATTAATCCAACATAAATATCAATGATTTTTTTCAAAACTATGATCAATACCTTGAGAAAAAGAACGAAATAATTCCATACAAATCAATTTTCAATTATTAAAATCTATTTGGCTTCTTAGAGAATAAAAAAGATTAAATTCAATATTCGCCGAAATATTATCATTTTTATTCTTTTAAAAGGTTTCTTATTGTGTTGTCTCACATGATGAAATAATATATATGTCTAGGCCAATATTGCTTGTCTTGTTTATCAATTATATATGTTTTCAATGTTTCTCAGTAAAAAATCTACTAAATAAGTTATCGATATGATATTTATATATTTCATCACCTCAGTTAAATATTTTAATAAAAAAATTTCTTATTTTTCAAGTAAAATGCTGCAATAATGAATAACCTATCATATTGACTAAAACATGCTAGATAATAAATCTTGTATTGAATGAAAATGTTTATATATAAAGAAAGAATTAAATTATGAAATGAATCATAGTATTTGAAAATATCTATTTCTCAATGTTTACTTCCATCGAAAGATTTTCTAACTATCAGACAAAATTAACCTATAAATAAAATGCAGACACTTGTATTGAATAAGAAATAAATGACGAAGAATAGAAAGAAGTTTAAAACAACATTACACATGTGCATAGATTAGAGAACAATTATAGTAGTAAAATATACATTAGAAAAGAATATTTTTGTTAAAACATGACTGTGTCCATAATATAGAGGTACTTAGTACAAACATTTTTTTAAAGAAATTAGTACACGCTGGTGGAAACTCATATGTTTGCACACGCCCTCTTTTCGAATAGATGATTGTCTGTAGGCAGTTTAAAAAGTCTATTGTGGAGAAAATATTAGAATAGAAGTGAAGTCTCTTCTTAATCAGGTAAGTTTTTATTCAAATCATCTTTACTTATCTGCATATGAATATTATTTCCTAATAGAAATTGATTTACATAAATATTTCTTGATGTGTTTTCAGCTCTTAAACAATTGAATGTCTGTCTATAAAGAGTGTTGGTTCATAATATTTTGCATAGATCATTTGTGCGCATATAGAATTATTCATGAAACATTTCATAGTAAAAGAACTCATACTCAATTGACATACTTAGAAATTCATCACAAGTATCCGTACTAAGTATTCAAACATCAATTGAATTCTTGCAATAGTCTTAAGTACACATACTTTAAGTGCATGTTTAGTACTTGATAACAAACAATGTCGAATTCATTTATAGATTTTTTATTCTTAAAAATAGAATAATATTAGATGACAAATGTATTTCCTTAAGAGATTAGGATTATTTCAATAATAGTTTATCATATTTATTATTTATAGTAGAAAACGGATATCTTTATTCATCTGTTATAATTAATTTCGAAAATAAAAAAGAAAATCTTTAAATATTAGTTCCGTTTCCTGTTCCGTAGTTCCAAAAAAAAAACAAAAAACACAGTAATTTATATGCTTTTAACAAATAAAAAATATCTAATTGATTTTATATTTAAAAAAACAAAAAAAAAATGTCTGTCAATTTTTATTAATGAGAAAAGATATTTAGAAAGAAAGAAAAAGAAAACCGATTTTTAAACACGATGTTATTTGCTAATTTATTCTTTCTTGTGACATTGGATATATTTTTATTTCCCTTTTTTTTCCTTAATAAGAAAAAACAAAAGCAATTTCTAATACATATATCGTGCTCTCGTTTTCAATCGTCTGTTGCCTTACCAATACTTAATCAATGTTTTCACACTCATATTGCATGCAATTGTCATGGCCATTGTCGTTTGTTCTCTCTTTTTTTCCCTATATTCAAATTTCTTCTTAGAGAATAATAGTAAAGGGCAATAATAGACGTAAACCTCCTCACAATTCTCTCTTATTCTCTCCACCATCATCTCATAGTTTTGGAGTGATGTTAGCTATTGGCGTCCTCGTCATTGAGCATTAAAAACTAAAGCAAGTATTGAAGTAAAAAAAGGCGAAGGGCATTGTCAAAAAAAAAAAAAGAAAAACTTTTGTTTGCATGATGCCGCACGTTCAAAAGTAAACATTAATCGCTCACATTTTCTCTAACATAGTTTAATAAGTGGTAAACCTTTTAGTCGAGTAATAGAGATAGATTTATAGACAAATCCAAACTATGATTCATTTCATCGAGAGTACAAACAGTATGAAAAATTTTTTATTTAAGTCAAACAAATGATTTTTCTATTACTATAGCTACGTACTTCCCGTTTTAGTAACATTTTCTTCTTTTTTTTTTGATAAGCATTAAATATTTTCATCATCTGTATGTTTTCGTTTAGATAAACACACACAATCGATTATGAATAATAAAATAAATATGAAACGAAGCAATAAATTCATTTTTATTTTTAAATAACATAGAAAATAACATTAACATTCGTTTTAATCTCAGTACATGTCGAATATACATAATAAAATAGATACAAATATATCGGACGATTTACTTGCTAGCTCATTACCTGCTCGTACAAGTTTTTATCGATCATTATCTGCTAAACGTCCACGTGATCCATCACATCGTAAAAGTGTTTCATTTAATGATGTACCTACTGTACATGAAGTACCATTACATGATACTGTACGTAATTCTGGTTATGATACATATCGTTCATGGGTATATACAGATGCTACACCAGCAATGTCATTTGTGTCACCATTTTCTTCATTACCACTTCATTCATCAAATATTTCGCATCAAAAATTACATACCAATCGTTTAAATCATACTTTATATTCTTCAACAAATCGATTATTAGATTGGCCTTCACAAACTAAAACATTTAAAATTACAGATGAAACAAATGAACATAATTCAACTTATAATCCACCTTTAATTATTGTTCATACACCTGAAGAACGAATAAACTTAAGTTCATCTTTAATTCAACCATTAGTTTCTGAAAATGATGAAGAAATAAAACCTTCAAATCGTTCAACAGCTATACGTAATGCGGAACAATATCGAAGTCTTCCATTTACATATGTACCTTTATCTGAATCAGCTTTTACATATACATCGATGTTATCAACAAATCAATCTACTAATGATCAATATACGAATGGAAATACAACACGTATAGGACGTGCTCGTTCAGCTACTTTACCAATAGGTGTTGTTCAATCTTCAACACGTACAAATGATAATAATTTACGTATAATAACTTCATCTAATAATATAACATCACGAACAGTTTTAAAACCAGCAACAATTGCTGTTCAATGTACACAACCAATGTCACATATATCAATGTCAAAATCACCAACTGTTCCATTACGTTTAAATTCTGCTGCAGCTCATGCCCGTATAGCTTCAACTTTAAATCGTCCTTTATCATCAGCAATTAAATATACTCTTCCTCATCCAATTACAGATACAATAATAAAATCTCATCCACCAATATTTTCACGTTCACGTTCGGCAAATATCTTACATACAAGACGTCATATGACTTCACCTGTTGTTACACACGATGGACAATCAGAAGGAATCAATAATACTAATTTATATAATACAACAAAACGCAATCCTAATATGAGACAAACTTATGGTTCTTATTATACACATCGTGTTCTTTTACCAACGGATATTAATTGAAAATATAAATTGTAAATTTATATGTGTATATATTTTCTTTTTCGTCTCTTTTTTTTGTGATAATTGATTTTCATTTGCTTAAAACTTTAATCATCATGTTGATATATATATATTTGCACAAGTATCTATATTGAATTAATTTCTTTTGCTAAATTATCTTTTATCTTTACTAACAAAACAGGTGACTCTGTTAAGCCTTTTCTTTTCGTTTTATTTATTGACGAAAGGCTTGATTGCTATGCCAAGATCGATCTTTGAACAAACATCATTTAAACAATATTATGAAGGTTAAATAAAAACAGAGAGAGAGAAGAAAAAGGGACATCGTTTCGTTTATACTTGCTTATTCGATATTCAATTGTGTGAACAACATGACGTTTATCACTATTTCTCTCTTATTTTATCGATAAAATAAGATAGCATTACTGGTATATATTCCATATGACTATAGTTCCCATCGTTACCTATAAATTACTTGTGATTGTTAGCTTAAGATACCATTCTCACCATCAATGTTGGCTTAAAGATAGACAAATGATTATATACGTGTATGAGTGTATATGCTATTCGTTTTTTTTTCTCTTTCGTATTCTCTCTTCTACGAGAGTATATAAAAGAAAATTTTTTTTCAAAACAATTCAGTCAATTATATAGTGATTATAACTTGCGCTCGATCGTGCGAGTTAGGACGGACAATGACAATAAAGACAAAATTCTTTGTTCGTCTGGCTCGTATTATTGGTGCAACGTAAAAAGACGATGTTAAGAGAAAAAAAAAGACTATATATATATATATATATGGTAAGTTCTTTATATCCTGTTTTTCATTATAGGAATTAATAAAATACAAAAAAAACAATCCATTTATATATCATGTGACGTTCAACATTATGATTATCTTATGATATAATATATATATATATGCAAAAAATAGAATAGTTACATATGAACATGTTATAATAATATTCAAGATCAATGAATTGCATGTCTAACTAGTATACTTTTATTGTTAATTTTAACATTTTTTAAATAATACATATTAAAAGTGAAAAAGATATAAATAAAATATTGATAGACATTTTGAAGATGCAAGAAAAAAAATATATTAATCGGTCATGCTCCAAAGATATATAAATAGAACAACAGGTGAAGCAGTAGCATTTTTAATGAAAGAAAAAAGAAATCAACAAGAAAACTGTTATATGAGATTTCGTTTTTAGTGTCATATTAAAGTGTTGGTTTCTTTTGCGTCGTTCATATATAAATAATTTAAAAAAAACTAATTTGTTATTTTTAAAGGTATTTTTTTTTAATCTACGCATGTGAATTTGTATGAAATATTTTCCTTAAATATAACAATTATTACATAAGAAGCTAACATGTCTACTTCATATAATTCAAAAGAGATATATGCATGTTTAGGCACAAACTGAAGTACTATTGAGAACAATCTTTCTTCTCTTTTTTTTTCCTGGATTTTCGAGCAAAATAGTATTCTTGTGTTTTTTCTTTTTCTATATATATATGAATGAGCTTTACAATATGGTTGATAATAACGTCTCAGAAAAAAAAATATTCCATTTCCTCTTTTCTTTTCTTCCTTCTGCCTTCAACTTTTTTCGGCATTAAGAACAATACACATTAGAGACGTCTTATATTGCAGTACGTAGTATATATAGATACAAAATCCTTTTTCATATATTTTATTTGATACCCACTAAAAAGAACTCCTCTTCTTCTTATGATAGATAGGATAATCTGCTTATAATAGATTATCTTTTTTTTTTTCGTTTCTTGATATTATTTTACCTTAAATTACTCATAATAAGAAAAATAATGAGGTATCCAAAAATTACTATCATGACAGACAAAGTCGTTTAATCTTAGATTTGACAGGTTGCTATTCTACGAAAGATAAAGTAAGATCCATTGGATAAAATAGGCGTCTCTTTTACTCATTAGCTATCAAGCGGAAATAATAAAATAAATAATCTTCCGATAGAGAGAAAACTAAACAAGAGATTTTCTTTAAACTTCTATTTACTGAAAAGTAAGTATTCAACAAACAGATTTCTATGTAATATTTCTCATTTAAAAAGTAGGTGTTTTGTATAATATGTTTAAGTTCTATAAATATTTAAATAATCATGACATACATCTGCCATTTTAAACGTTTTTTCTAAACTTTTGTTGTCTTCCAGTCTATGAAATTTTTGCATGTGAAAAGCAAAATAAAAAAAGTAGGCGATGTCATAGTAAATTAACTATTAGCATAATGTATCAATAAAAAGTTCCTACAGTCAGACGCCAACAGGTCATAAATAGTATATTTTAACTCAAGAAACCGTTAATTAAAGTGTGTTAAAAATAAGTGTTTGTATTTCTGAAAGTATATATTGTATAATTATAATTATGTAAAAGGTACACAAACATTTTTTTTTCTATATAAAGAAACGTTATAATGCACTTCTCTATTATGTGTTTATATTTTGTTAGATAGACATACTACTCTTACTTAAACCTTGACTTCTCTAACCATTAAAAGCAGTCGACTTTTTAGACAATGTTTGCACTATAGAAAGTCAATAGAAAAGAATTTTTTATGGAATATATAAAATATCATGATAACTATTGTTTAATTGAGATTATTAATTAAATAGAATTACTTAGATATACGTAAGTGTAACTTATATTTAAAAAATATTTTGTTCTATATTATTAAGATAATGTCTGATTACTTTCGATATTTAATAGATCAATTGAAATATAATAATTATAATGCGTTTTAATAATACAAATGCTGTTATAATTCATCCATCATCATCGATTAATTCAGTAGATTATGATGATTCAGAATGTCACTCTGATCTACTTATGTTAATGATGAAAATTCAACCATTATTTTTACTTACATTTGGTTTTATAGCAAATCTATTTTCGTTTGCTGTTCTTATACAACCACGTTTAAGACGTCGACCAACATTTTCCTATCTTGCTTTTCTTAGTTTATCAAATGCATTATTATCACTTATACATGCTTTTTTTACTATTATTGGTGTTTATTTTGGTTTAACATTAGAAAATCTTTCATTATTTATTTTTTGTCGTTTATTAAATCGATTTTTGATTGATTTCTTAACACATTTTTCTTTATATACATTGACAGCTGTTGATATTGATCGTGTTCGTACAGTAACATCAAAAACAAGTCATCAACATCATTATAATCATCAAAATAATCGTCGACAATATGGTTGTGCAAAAGCATTTATTCGCGTTTGTTTAATTGAATTCTGTTTTGCTTGTCTTATAGCTCTATTTGATTTACATTGGTTAACATCTTATGGTTATACAGTACCACATCCATATACCGAAGATATAACAATGTGTACAGTTAAAGATACAGATGGATATTCATTATCCTATGGAAAATATTTAACATCAATTTTACCAATAGTTGAATTAGTTTTATTTGGAACTTTACCATTTTTAATAAGTCTTTTTGCAACAATAATTATCTTAAGACATGTATCAATAAAATATACATTTATTAATTCTACTAATCAACATTTAAAACAATCTCGTCGTCGAATGGAATTACATTTATCAATATTACTTATATCACTTAATTGTGTATTTATATTATTTACAACACCACATAATATATTTAATGTATATGTTTTACGATTAAGAAATCGATTAAATCATTTAAATGAAAATCATAATGAATTATGTTCAATAGCTATAACACAAAAAAGTTTAGATTTATTACAACAATGTTATTTTATGTCAACATTTTTCTTATATATTCTAACAAATAAACGTTTTCGTGAAGAATTTTATCGATTATTTCAATGTATGATATTTAGTTTATGTCAAAATAAAAATACAAATAATTCACGAGTAGAAATGACAACACATCTACATGAAAATATTAATATTAATCATATGAATAATATGAATAATACTATTATTCAAAATAATTTATTAACACCATCTCTTGGGGTATTTGGAAGTCGTACCTCTATCAGTGATGCATCACAAGAAGATCAAACAATATTCACATCACATGATTAATTATTTCCTACATGATATTTTCTTTTGTTCAACAATATAATAATATTGAACAAAAAACAAATGTCACTATTTATCAATTTATGAATATATGGTGAAAAATTATGATTATCACGAGTATTAGTATAATAGAACAAAGTATTACATATAACAGATGAATATAAAAATATTTGTAATGATATTTTACAGGCCTTTTTTTTTCTTTGTTTCTTATTTGTATGTTATTTTAAAAATACATCTATCGTTTTTATTGTCTGAATTTGACAAGACAGATAATGAGTTGTGACGTTTAAACGCGTTTACTCCTATCTGTTTTTTTTAAACATAAGATGATTGACAAATATTATTCTTGACATTATCAATTATGAGCGGTTTAATATATATTTATTAGCTGTTTTGTCTATTGAATGAATAGTGGCAAATTATTAAATTTTTTTTTAACTAAATAATAGATAGAAATTAACATTGGTGAAATACTATCTGGTTTATGATAGAAAATACATGTATCGAAGATTAGTTAATCAATTTTCAAGAGAAATTGAACCTTGATAGCATATAATTAGTAATTTGTGTGACAAAATTATTTATGGATAATAATAATTAGATATAAACTTTTAAAACCTCTTAGACGCTATTCAAAGTAAAACGGAAAGATTAAGCTTATTAAGAGGAATAATTGAAAACCATTCTTTTTTACTCGATGCACCTTTCTGTTGAATATCATCATAAACATTTCCAGTATGTTATTTTATATAATTACAAGTATTACTTCTCGTACTTTTTGCCTTCTCGATGAATGATAAATCTAGTTATTAAATATATTCATAAGTTTTCTAAGTCAATAATTTTATTTCTTGTGTCGTCATGTGCTTTGTATTGACTTACAGGTATTTTAATAGTATATCAATAGACAAATATATTTGCACTTAACTACTGAAAAATAAAAAAATTTTCATTTTCATTTATATATTATTTATGTTGGGAAAAAATAAATAAATAATTAGATGTATGGTCATGTTGCCATAGTCATTTATACTATGAAATACTTCTAAAGAAATAAGATTATACTGAAGTACGAATCACCAATGATATAAAACTAAGTGGATTGTTTGACACAATATTAGTTGCTGAACTATCGCCTACGAATATCAATGAGAGGAAATAAGTACTTCCGATGGATTATAAGTTGAAAAGAACTATTCATGTCAAAAAAACAAAGGCGGGTTCCGGCAAGAATACAGTGTAAATCGCTAGAACACGGAGACAGTATTTCCCACCGGTTCCTGCAAGAAAGAACAGACAATTGACTAAAATCCAAAAAATTTCCTGCCGAAATATTACTCCCACTTCCGATGACCGTAATATTTGACCTGAATACTGTTCTAATTGTTGTTATTTGCTTGTCATCAATGAGTGACATCTATGAATTGAAACTAGTTTGAATATTTTAGATGATTAATATTTTATTTAATTTGTGATCAATACTTGAGAGAAGAAAAATATTTATTAAAATTTCAAAATTTCATCATACTTGTTGTCAAGGTGAAATAAAGAACTGTTATGGCGACATATCGTTAGTATCTAACAAACGTAGAAAAAAATCTGAATATTTATTTCTTTTCTTCTTAGAAGTCTTCATTTTGAGATAGACAATTGTTTTTTATTGTTCTCTAATAAAATAAATCGAATGGCTAATAATGAGAATGACAATGATGCTGCACAAGTTTATCTATTAGGTAAAACATATTTAGCAAATAATCAAGGACAATTTTATATTCGAAATGATCCTATTGTTCAAATGGCATCTGGTGATCGACATACACTTATTATTACTGAAAGTGGTCGTGCATTTGCTTTTGGTGATAATGGTTCAGGTGAGAAAAAAAAATTCAAAATCATTATTTTAATTCAATAACTTTTGTTGCTTTTGAATAGGTCAATTAGGTCTTGGTCATACGAATAATGTTGAAAAAGTTTCATGTATAAAAACCTTAAAATTTGGAGATACAGGTGAAAGAGTTATTTTAGCTGCATGTGGTCGTGAATCATCACTTGTTGCAACAAATCGTGGTTCAATATATGCATTTGGTTCAAATAATCGTTCACAATTAGGAATAGAATCAAAAGATACAACAATGATTCATACTCAACCTAGTAAAATTGAACATTTTAGAGGAAAAATTAATTGGAAACAAATATCAATGGGTGCTGAACATGCATGTGCATTAACAGAAGATGGTCTCGTATATGTTTGGGGTTCAAATGAAGATGGTCAATGTGGACAACCACGTAAAAATGATACAATTAAAATACCTAGAGAACTTCGAGTAGAATATCAAGTTGTTGCTATGTAAATATATTAAGAATATTTTTTTAATTCGTTTATTATTTTTTTTTCTATTCATTTAGATCATGTGGATATTATCATACAGCATTAGTTAGTAGTGATGGTCGTTTATTTTTATTTGGAAATAATGATGATAGACAATTAGGACGTTCAGTACCGGATCAATTTGTTGGTCCAGTAGAAGTTTCATTGCCAGATAAAGTTAAAGCTGTTGCTTGTGGAAATCAACACACAGTTGTATTAACAGAAAAAGGAGACGTGTACACATGTGGTATGTTATATCATGTATTGAAATAAATGACTAATTGACGACGTCCTTGAAATAACCAAAATGCTTCACACTAATATTTCATGATATGAACTTAGAAAGAAAACGGATTATTTTATATAAGGGACTAAAACAATAAAAATTCATAATAAACAGAATGTTAGCATTAGAGTATAGCTCTCTGATTAAAATTTTTTTTAGGACATGGTGATCGTGGTCAACTTGGTCTTGGCCATAAAGTTCACTCAGCAGAAACATTTGAATTTGTTCCTGGTTTACCTAAACGTTTAACAGCAGTTGCTGCTGGTGAAGCTCATACAATTATTCTTGGTTCTCGTGGTGATATTTATGTATGTGGTGATGGTAAACATGGTAAATTAGGTTCACAAACTCATTCAAATGAATTTGAACCATGTCTTATTGATAAATTTAAAAGTTATAATGTTTTAAAAGTTGTTTGTGGTGGTTGTCAAACAATAGTTCTTGCTCAAAAGAAAACGACTGATCAGAAAAAATCGTCCGGAAGTGAAGACGATATTTCAAGTAGGTTTTCTTGTTAAATATATTTTCTATTCATATATATATATATTTATCTTATTAGATGCAACACTTTCTGTAACACAACGTCCAAAAAGTGTAGCACGTAATCTACGGAATGAAAAAATAACGAATCGTAGCAGTACATTTGGTGATTCACTTGATGCAACTATTCAACATGCTAAACCACTTCGTTCACAAAATCATTTACGTGTAGAAGCTGATGATGATGATGATAAATCTGATAAAGAATTATCTGAATCATTAAAAAGTGCAACATTTAATCAAACACATACATTAACAAATGGTCGATTTAAACCAACACAAAGTCCATCATTAAATCGTACTACATTACGTTCGATTGATGATGATTCTAAACCATTAAAAACAGGTGTATTAGATCGTACAGCACGTCTTAATAAAGATACAGATGATTTAAATAAAACAAATAATCGTTTACCAGCACTTGATAAATCACCTCTACGTAATACACGATTCGATCAATCAAGTCCACAAACATTAAGTAAGAAAAAATCGGATTCCGACGAAGATAAACCACCTATACGTAATACACGATTCGATAAATCAAATCAACAAATATTAAAAAAGAAAAAATCAGAATCCGACGAAGATAAATCATCATCAGAAGAACAACCATCCAAATCTTTTACTAAAAAATCTGATCGATCATCACCACCATTACGAAATGATCGAAAACCTTCTCCTATAACAAGACGTAAAAATACTAGTGAAAGTGATGAAGATAAAAAAGTTAAACGTTCATCTCCTCCAACTAAAACACCCATGAGTGAAACATTAAATCGAAAATCACGGCAACCTCCTCGTCGTAATATTGAGGATTCCGAGGATGAAGAAGATGATGATGACGATGATAACGACGAAGATAATCCAAGATTATCTAATCGACATAGTAAACAACCACCACCAACTGCTGTTCGTCGAAGTTCATTGCCACCTCAAGCACGTGCAGGAGCACCTAATTCATCATCACGTGATGGAAATCAAACAATTGGTTCTAAACCAAGTGATGCTGCTCGAGGTAGTTTTCGTTCACCAGCAACAAAAACACTTGCTAAACCAACAACAAACAATTCAAATGCTGATACATCAAAGAAGGAAACTCCACCTGCTCAACAACCAGGATTTTTTTCAAGAATTTTTGGTGCAAAATCAACACCACCACCACCACCACCACAACCACCAGCAGCTGCTCCTTCAACGACAAATTCTAATTCAAGAACATGTTTAATTATGTAAACATTTTTGCTTAAAATGAAAGAGAAAAAACCAAAGCTTGTATATATTTTAATATATATGTTGATTTTTAAAGTTGCCTTTCTAACAAGATTTATATGTCAGTAAAGAAAATTTTGTTTAATTAGCTTTTCATTATAGAATGAGAATGAATTTAGTGTGGGTATTTGTTTTCGTTTTTTGTTCTATTTGTTTATTCAATTGTTAACATCAAATCATTACTAACATGAAAATAAAATGAAATTTTTCATTGTTTTTATTACAATGAATATAAAAGTTTAGAACTTAACAGTAGTTTAATTTCATCATTTTGTTTATTATCTTTCACTGAAGAGATTTATGATGAAATCCTTCGAATAGTGAAGCATTTTGACTTTTTTTTGCAAAAAGTCCGATAGTAGATAACATTGACATATTCGAAAACTTTTAAGATACTTGAGCCTTATCTATGAAAAATCGAAAGTTGAGATTTTTGATAGTCAGTCGAAATGATCATAACTCGTTCTATTAAATTTCATAGTGAAAATTTTAAGAAATACATCAATCACACTTTATCATAAAGATAGTTTGTACTCAAATTTCCTTTCATTAAGGTCGTCCAAAAACTAAGAACGATAAAGTCTATTGATTTATTCTTTATTTGATCGCTAAAGACAATAGAAGAAAACAAATTTACTTTAATAAAAAAAAACTATCATACTTATCGAGGCATGAATAATATTAATAATTAATTACAACAGATGGTATTCTTCTTCTTCATATACTTTATTTTATCAAGAAAAAAATGCTGTTTTTTTAACATAAATTGTGTACTAAAAATCTTAGAGGCTTATCACTTGTTTTTGTTGAAATAAAAGCCTACCCACAACAAAGTATCATGATATAGATTCAGTATAAAAATGTGCACTTTATTTTTTTTATTTTTATTTGTGTCTGTGTGTCTGCTAACAAAAGATTTAATCGACAAATTTCTGACAATATATGAAGTCTAATGTGATAAGAGCAAATAGAAAGAAAGAAAGAAAGAAAGAAAGAAAGAAAGAAAAGAAAAGAATAAATAACAAGTTATAAAAACGCACATCATTCATTTAAAAAAAGTACAAGAAAAACTATGAGCTGTCAACTATTTGAAGAACAAGATCATACAAATAAATATCGTCTTTATCGACCAGGTTATCCACGTCAATTATTCGAATATATTATTAATTATTATTTCAATAATAATCAAACAGATGCAAAAATTCCATTTGCACTTGATGTTGGTTGTGGTAGTGGACAAGCTACAGTTGAATTAAGCTCGTAAATATTCTTTATTTTTTTAAAATAATTTTATCTTTTATTTAAGATATTGTGATCGAGTTATTGGTATTGATGTAAGTGCTAATCAAATAGCACATGCAATTCAAAAAGATAATGTAGAATATCGATGTCAAAAAGCTGAAGATTTGACATTTCAAGAATCAAATTCCGTTGATTTAGTTACTATTGCTACAGCATTACATTGGCTTGATATTGAATCATTTGTTCAACAAGTTCAACGAGTACTTAAACCAAATGTTGGTGTTTTTGCTGTATGGACATACGCATTAGGTACATTAGATAATCCCGTAGCTGATGCTATTAGTCATGAATTTACTGATGTAACATTATTTCCATATTGGGATAGTAAACGATGGTTAGCTGATGATTATTATCAATCACTTTTACCATTATTACCTTATAAATCAACTCTTGTTGAACATACAATAGAAAAACGAGTAGAAACAACAATTGGAGAATATATTAATTTAATTCAAACATTTTCTGCTTGTCAAACATATCGAAAACAAGAAGGTGAAAAATCATTTGAAAATTTATTAGAAATATTACGTGGAAAATTAATTGATTCATATATAAATACTCAACAACGAAAAATGAATGATGAAAAATTTGATTTTAATTCTATTAAAATAACTGTATCAAGTCCAATACGACTTTATTTAATGAAAAAAACTCAAACAAATTAAAATTGCACTAGATATTTTTCGTTTTTCTTTTTTTTATTCAAATGTTATAATAAACAATGGTAAAGCAAGATGAGAATCAAATACAACTATTTCATCATCGACATTTATATCCATATCGAGAATCTAATTAAGAATAAGAAATTATTTAAAAAAAAGATTATAATTAAACAAACTTTAACAGAATCATATTCTGTATTTCTTTTTAATGTAATAGTTGATTTTGTTTTTGGTTTAGATATAAGTTCGATACGACCTAATGCAACTTTACAAAGAAGATATTTCTAAATAAAAGAAAAGTTACAATAAATATTTTGAGTGAATTGATTTACTTCTTTTTGTAAATTTTTTATATTTGTATGAAAATAAAGACCTTTACCAACTGAACCATAAAGAAAATCTAGAGAAGAAAAATATAAGAATAAATTCAAGTTATAATTAATTATTCACCTTCATTAGTAAAACCAGCATTAGCTATGATATCAATATGATCAGAATGACCAGAATAAAATAACAATGTTTCATTCTTTTGATTACCATTATGAAGTAATGGAAGAGAACTTTGATATAAAGCAATTGTTGCACCATCAAGAGTAATCTATAAAATAAAAATTTTGTTATTGAGTTTCATATATCTGTAAAGAAAATGTACCTTTTCTGCTTTAATTTCATAGTTTTTTGCATCTTTAAGTCGATTTCGACAATATTCAACAGCCATTTGTGTAGTACAATCATCATCCATCAATAAAGACATTTGAGCAACTAGTAATTTTTCATTCAGTATAGAAATCTTTTCCATTTCTCGAATCATTTGAAGTGTTTCAAGTTGTTCATTTTCTTAACACACACATATTAAATTTATATTTTCAACAAAATCTTCTTCATTACCTCGAATTTCATCATCTTGATAAGAAGCTGATTCAGATAATTTTACTTCTAAATAATCAAAGTACAAAGTTCAGATCAAAGACAATGTATCTGAAAAATTAAGTTACTGAGTGCAGCATTTTCTTTTGCAAGTAAAAATCGTTCACGATTTAGAGAAACAATTGTTTGGTCTTGTGCATTTATCTGTAAGAGTTAAATAAAGAAATTGAAATACGAAAAATAAAGAAATTAAAGATTTACTTTTGCATATAAACCAATCATTTCATGTTTTAATCGTTGAAATAAAGCGGCTTGATTTTGATAACCATGAAACATACTTTTCTGCCTAAATTTAAGAACAAAACAAAAGAGTAAGTCAATTTTTTGAGAAATAAAAGTACCATTTTTGAAATTGATCATCCATCATAGTTAAACATCGAATAGGATCTTCATCAATAACTAAAATATTTTTTAGATTGAGTTTTATATCGAACACACTACACTATTTACCATTGTACGGTGGTAAATAACACATTTTTGTTGTATTTGTCCAACAATCTCCAATATCTCTAAAAATAAAGATATATAATAGATTTTAATCAAAATCAATTAATTTACTACTTGTATTTGCTTAATAAAATCGCATCTTCAGTAAAACCAAATTTTCGATAAAAATTAATGGCACCCTGATCGGATGCTGTTATAATAGCATCATAATCTCCAATATAATCTCGATTCATTAATAACTACAATATAATTAAAAAACAATATATATATTATTATCTATCTAATTTGATTACTTTCATTAAATATCGACCTATTCCACGGCCACGATATTTTTTTCGACAAGCTAATAACAAAAGATCTAAAACATGTTCTTCGTGTGCTCTATAAAAATGACAGATTGACTAGAATTAAAACTATTCATTTGCACCTACGGTGTTGGAAACATGGTTATTTTTTGAAAACTCAAACTACCAATAAGACGTTTATGAAGATTAAGTTTTTCAGCTTTCACTTTTTTTAAAAATTTTCCAACACCAATCGAATAATCACGTTCATCATCTTCATCTTCATCACCATCTTCATCTCTTTAAAAGTTATAATTTAAATATACAATTTAATTTTAAATAATAATACAAACTCTTCTTCAGAACTTTCACTTGATGATGCATCTGAAAAAACATCATGAAAAACACTATCTGGTTCTTCTATATTTTCAAGTAATGTATCAAGACAATCTTCTTCATCGGTAACAAGATTACTAACAGCTCCTTGTTTTATTACAACTTCTGGATTATCTATAGAAAAAAAGAAATCATTATTTATTAAATTTAAGAAATAAATAATTTTATTTAAAATTTACTATATACGATAAGTATTGAAACAACCTTTCGTTCACATATTGTGCTGTAAATTGTCTCACTATCGAAAATAAATCAAATTTAAAAAATAAATAAATAAATAAATAATAACTTACCCACCAATTTCTGATAAACATTTATCATATAAAGCAACTAATGTATGAAGTAATTCTTGTGAATTACACTGTAAATATAGACAAAAAAACGTTTTCTATTAATGAATTCACTGTTTTTAACAAACTTGAAATTCTTGTGCAATATCATCTAGATCAGTTTGTTCAGGTGAATGAATTAATTTCCATAAACGTACTTGATAAATATCAACAAGAAATGGAGTAGAATTTTCCTTAGTAGTTTCTCGAGTTGGTAAAGAAATTTGTCGAGCTAAGAGAGCAAAATCTTTTTTTGTTGAAAACATTATTTTTCGTTAAATAGAGAAAAATATGAAATATTTATATCGCCATTATAATATAGTAAAAAGTGACATCTCTATATGGCAGCCACTAGATTGAAGTTTAATAATAAACACTATATGATGTCGCTATTTACTCTCAAGATTTTTTATCGAGAAGAAGACACATTTTTAAAAAATATAGTTATGATGGTAAAAATAAATACTGTATATTAATATTTGTGTACGGACACGAAAGAGAGTCAGAATGATTATTGTATAAATCAATATATTTGGTATACGAAGGTGTATTGATATTTATCGAATGTATAACCGATTCTTTATATTTATATAATACTAAAATAATATATATATACGAGTGGCAATAGTTTGTGTCTTAATCAGATATGGATTAGTAATAGGACCAAAATTATTTTCAAATAAATTGAAATTCAGTATACATTTAATAGAATAAAAACATTTTTTTTAATCTTATATCTGTAGAACGATCTTTTGAAGAAGGAAAAACTCCTGGATATTTTTCTATAATCTAATTGCTGTTGTTATATCCTATTTAAATAATAAACACATGAAGATTACTTTTTTTTATTATAATTTTCACATAGTATAAAATATAATGACAATACATTTAAGAATATGACTATTTCGAAGTTAACTTGGTTATTTTTAAACTGTGTCTAGTTTTTCTTTCTTCCAATGTGCACATGCTATTAATCATAAGAAAATTCTTTTTTAATTTAATATAATAAGTTTTTCTTACACTACATAATCTTTGAATTTTACTTATTAACACCATATACATAATTATTGATTTTAAATGAATGATGTTTCGCAAAAACAATAGTGTAATGAACAGTTCATGTAATGGGAGAATCATTCGATATGATATATTTTAAATGAATAAAAATGACAAAATGTTCGCTGTGAAAAATGTATATTCAATGCAGCTGAATTCAATAATATAGATTTATTGAATGACACATTGATTGAAAGTGATTTTCGCAAAGTAAATATTAACAAAGATCAATTGAAAGCGGCTGTTTCTTTGAAAAATTCAATATTTCGTAATATTCGATGGGGAGAAAGTATTTACTGAGTATGAAAAGTAAATATTCGTCACCATCACCTCCAGTTTTTTTCCCATGATGTAAAAAAATACAAAGAAAGATTGTACACAAACTTCGAACTGCTTGGAACTTACATCACTTTCTTTAGAACTTGATGAATAACCCATACGAAAGAAAAATATAAGCAATCACTATAAGTGCTTATTTAAGTAACGTCATGCAGAAAAGAACAAAAATCAAAATAGTGACACAGGTGATTTTTCTAGGAAAAAAATAAAAATTGGAAAGAAAAATAATCAAAGAATCTTAACTAATTTCGTAAGCTTTGACACATTTGAATCAGCGATTTTGTTGCATTATTATCGAAAGAGATGAATTTAATTAATTAAATAAGAATAAACTTCGTATATTGATATAAAATCGAAGGAGAACAAGTTAGACAAGATTAATCATAATTTGTATATCGTTGAAATGCATTGTTAGAACTTCATATTAACTGACAATTTAAAGAAACATCTACTAGTTTCTGTAATTTCTTCTAAATCTCTTCATTTTCGTTAGTAAGGAGTTCTAAAACTTTCAAGATTATCGAATAATTCTAAAAAATTGACGTCAGAAATTGCAACTGTACGCGTTCTAGCCTAACATTTGCATACTGTTTGTACATACATCATACATGGATATTTCTTTTCGGAAGTAAATAAAGAAAAAATAATGAGTGTTGATGCCATAGAAATGAAGTTTCTTGGAAATATACAATTATTTCGTAAATAATGTTTCTTTTCGACGAAAAGATCCATGGTTATTTCCTTCTTCCGAAGAAATACTTGAAGTGCGAGGTAGTAAACCCAATGCATTGTTTGTATGCGTTTTCTAAAGAATTACTCATTAAACATATATTTTGAAAGGCGTAATTACATCGAAAAATCCATTCCCAGAAAGGGAATAGTTTTTGTATATAAACGGCATTGTATAATGCAGTTTCTCCACAGTACTCGAACAATCATCTTTTACATACAAAATGGCTTATAACACATTAGTCGGATCAGCATTGATTATTTTGGCATTGAGCATGTGGCATTGTCAGGTATGAATAGTAGTTGTTCGTGAGTTTCTTTTTATATTTTATTTCAATTTTATTTTCATATGAGAAGGCTGGTACTATTACATGCCTACAACCCGGTCGTGTTTACCAATGCCCAGCAGATAATTGTACGGTAGTTGGCTTCGTTCGGGCAGAGCAGGATTATCCATGTGATTGCTATGTTCTCAGAAGACCGATTCAAAATGCTGTTACCGAAAATCCAAGATGGTATCATGCCAGTTTACCAAGTGGCAGAACTGGTTATGTCAACGCTTTCTTTTGTGCAGGCGTTGTCCCTCATTGTAAGATGCGCTAAACTCTATTCTGTTCTTTCATGCTTACATTTTTAAACCAGAGTTTTAATTACTAATCTCGATACAGAATGTAAATCGAAATTTTTATTCATTTATTTTAATCCAGTTGCACTCATTTATCTCAATAAAAATATATTTAATCCTGAAATGTATTGTAGATCAATTGATTCGATCGCAAGGTCATTGTATCAGATAGCTCCATTCAGTTTTCAGTTATACCAATTGCAATCAGATAAGATTGCCATTGAAATTATCTCACTTTTCATAACATATTCAAGTTTCTCAATTAGTATCTCTGGTAAATTCTTTCTCATGTTGATATGTTTGATGTAAAAAGTGAAGAAACATTTGAACTGATCATTGTTGATTGTAAATTTAATACATTAATGAATCATCAATACCAAATAGTGCAGCAAAATATGTGCCTTCATACATTATTCTACTTTTGCAATAGTATAGATGAGAATGAGAGGATAAGTATAATAGAAGCTGACACTAGCG
The DNA here is from genome assembly GCA_905250115.1 of Adineta steineri. Lineage (NCBI taxonomy): Eukaryota > Metazoa > Rotifera > Eurotatoria > Adinetida > Adinetidae > Adineta > Adineta steineri. Next base: position 211,981 of record CAJNOI010000063.1, on the reverse strand, counting down.
ATCGGCGGGACAAGGACTTTTCTTTCCCGTCTCACCCTCAAGGATGTGAGGGGTGTGGACGTAGATTTAGGAGTAGATGAGATAACTAAGATACAATCACACCCACACCCACTCACCCACCCACGCCCGCTCACACCCACCCACCCGCTTACACCCA
>CAJNOI010000063.1:184488-204480 GCA_905250115.1 Adineta steineri | reverse complement strand
ATGACTCAGAAATATATGAAATAATTGAAATTTAATCCAGTTTCCTTTTGTATACTTCTTTATGTGTTAGATTCTTCGTACGATTGTTACGTATTATTGATGATTTATCCATAGTTAATATCGACATTTATTCATGTCCATGACATTATTCTTTTTGATGAATACATATAACTTTATTTAAGAGAAAACTATAGAACTGGTAATTTCGACTCTTTAGAAATACCGATAGCAGCTTGTTTAAATAAACATAAATAACTTTTGCATACGTGACAATCTGCAAAATGGCGATAGATAGAATATCTACATCATATCTTATATATACAAAATGATGCCGATAAGTATTTTCGTAAGTTTATGTTTATAATTTAGTGGAATGAAAGAATATTTAAAACAAAAATTCATAGTCTGGTCAATAATATGTTGAAGTTTTCTTTGTATGATATTGTTTATATACATGATTATTAACAAGATAGAACAATTGCTTTCATTCATCGATGATAGATAAGTCTATTTTCATGTAGAGACATATCAAATCTGTCATATATATTCTATATTTCTCTGAAATTACGTGATGAAATATTCAGTAAATAAAATCTCTTTGTTAATACAGATAAAAATAAATTATTACTGTTTATTCAACATCGAATATCAAGACAAAAAATAACTACAAATGTTTATTGTGATTGATCGGAACAAAAACCGATCTAATATTTGTTTGTCTTTGTCAACGTATTGCTAATGATACTCAACAACATTTGCTTAGATATATATATATATGTGTGTGTTATTATTTTTTCTAAAGACTTTTGCGTCCACTAATATCTATACGATTCAAGAAATGATATGAAACCTTGATAAAATATAGAACAATTGTCATTTAAACTTATCTACATATCCTTCATTTTGTTTTATTAATACAAAATAGTTAGAAGAAAAAAGAAAAAGAGCTAGTATTACTATCAACGTTTGGTCTATATGATTCTGTTCTGTTGTTAGACGTGATTGATAACAGGAATGTCATTGGTGAGAAACGACTGGTCTGAAAGAGGGAGAGAGAGAGCGAAGAAAAAGAATAAATGAGGAAGGAAGTATACAATATTAAGAAGCACGTCTTAGTCGTAACTAGAAAAGAACAGAGCGCGAAAAAGAGAGAGAGAGAGGTTATATCTGTAGTGAGATTAACTTAGTATGCCACATTTGGGAGGAACATTTGGGTTAGGGTTTCATTCCGCCACCGCATGTTTTTTTCTTTCTGTCCATATATATTTATATATATATATATACCAATTCGTCTCAGATGCTTTCTCTCTATGTAGTATTTCTTTTCTCGCCTTATGAGAAAACTGTATATTGGTAGTGATGATATCGTTCTGTCTATTCTATTTCTTTTCCCATCCGTCTGTTTCACATATATATCGATATATTCACTGCGAAGCAGATATTTACACAATATCTTGCTCGATGATGATGCTGGAAACAATCATTTTCTGCGGCCTATATGGAATAGACAGAAAAAAGAGAAAACAAAATCAAGAAAAAAAAACTATATATGTTTTTTCTTTATATTCTTTTAGAGAAAAAGAAGTTTTACCCAATAATTAGTTGATTTTATATTCTTATTATATGTAAGTAAATATAATTAGAGAAAATTAATAATAATCTTATTTATCTATTTTTTTTATTTTATTAGTAAAATGCCATTTAAAGTACCTGAAGCAGCTAAATGTCCTAAATGTAATCAAAGTGTTTTTGCTGCAGAAGAAGTTCCTGCAGCTGGAAAAAAATTTCACAAAATGTGTTTTAAATGCGGTAGATAAACAAGCGCATCTGTAGTTTTCTTTTATTAATCCTGATAAAATATGTTATTTGCATGTTCCTGCACATCGTCTTATCCTTTTCAGATGCCATTTTCAATAGCAATCGTTCGTTGCCCAAAATGTAATCAGCCTGTTTATCATGCTGAAGAAGTTCCAGCGGCAGGTAAAAAATGGCATAAAACATGTTTCAAATGTGGTAAGATGTCGATCTATGGCTATTCCTTCATTTCTCCTCTTCTTACCTTGTGTCTTATTGACAATTAATTATCACCTATCTTACTTAATATATTATTAGGTCTTTGTAAGAAGATGCTCGAATCAACGACACTTGCTGAACATGAAGGCAATTTATTTTGTAAACAATGTTATGCTCGTAAATTTGTAAATATTTATTGATTAAATTTATTTTGTATTGTAAATAAAATCACCATATTTATATAGGGTCCTAAAGGTGTTGGTTTCGGTGGTGGAGCAGGTTGTCTTGGTATGGATACAGGTGAACATCTTGGTAATAAATCCGGTTCAGAAATGACGTAAGAATATATTTCTTTTCTTTTCTTTTCTTTTTAATTTATTAATTTCAAATAGAAATAAACCGAATTATGCTGCACCACCTGGTGCTGGTCAACATGACTAAATCAAATTAATGTTTATTATAGATAACATAATAGACATACATATATATTCTTATCTTTTCTTTTAATTTTACTTTTGTTTATTTTATTCAAGTTTTCTTTTTCTCTATATTTTAATTTTTCAAATGACATTATTTAAGATGAGTGTGACTAAAATTCTAATCATATATTGTATACAGCATAAATTTATTTCAGATTTTTTCTTTTTTTATTTCTAATTCATTCTAAATCATGCCATTCAAACCACCTGAGGTTGTAAAATGTAAGTTGAATGTATAGAATATAATTCAACTATTTTCTTGACATTAAATATTAGGTCCAAAATGTAATCAAAATGTATATGCTGCAGAAGAAGTTCCAGCAGCTGGAAAAAAATGGCATAAAATGTGCTTTAAATGTGGTCTTTGTAAAAAAATGTTAGAAGCTATGACTATGGCTGAGCATGAAGGTAATATTTTTTGTAAACAATGTTATGCTCGTAAATTTGGGTTAGTATTTATCTAACAGAATAATTTTAAATGAAAACAAAATCTTCTTTTAGACCAAAAGGTTATGGTTTTGGTCAAGGAGCTGGCACATTAGGTATGGATACTGGTGAACATTTAGGAAACAAAAGCGGTTCTGAGATGACGTAAATATTTTATATTTATATTAATCCATTCCATTTCTCTTGTTTTTTTCTTTTTAACTTTAATAGTAATAAACCAAATTATGCTCCACCACCTGGTGCTGGTCAACATGACTAAATCAGATTTATGTTTAGCATCGAAATGTCCATTATTTCTCATGTATAGACAACAATAAAAAAATCTTTTTTTTTTTTCTTCTTTCACTCGTTTTAATATAAGATCACATTTCCTCAGAAAATCTTTTTTCTTCTGTCTATTTAAACCTGTTTGTTCTTTTTCTGTTTTATTCACTATTCTATACGAAATTTTATTTAATTGTTTGTTATATCGAAAGAAATGAAAACGACAGTAACAACCTTATAAATATAATTATGATAAATGTGTCGCTCTTTTCATGTTCAACAGTTGCGGTACCCCATTTATCGTATATATATATATACATTGAACTATTCTAAACAATTTTATCGATCAAGAACGATAAAACTCGACCTTTTTCTTTCTTCTGATATACTGTTGGTTTGATAATTATCGCCATACATATGCTTGCATATCATCAATGGAAATAAGCGCGTATGTATACTAACATTCTCTCACATAGCAAATAGAAATAAGACAGAAACAAGTAACAGTAATCATCCAGAAAGAAAAATCTGTCTTATCCATTCTGTTCTATTTATATGAATAAGACCACTATACATTAAAAACAACAACAGCCGTAAAAATAATAGTAATTGTGCAAACTATATGATTTTTATTAATAATATAACAATAAATAAGAATAACAACAACACATAAGATATAAATAGAATAACAATATTTACAGTTCTAAAATATCAGACGAATTTGAATTTTTTCTTTGAGATCACAGAATCTTCTATTGTAGGTAAATTATAAGAATATTCAATATTATTCATTATATTTCTATCAGAACGTTTGGAAGATAAATCTTGAAAAGGAATTCGTTTTTGATGAAGATTATTTTCCTACATAAAGCAAAAGATTTAAATAATAGTACAACGATAGATAAATTTACTTTTTTAATAACAACAATATCACGTAATCCATCTTCCACAGTTATTTTTAATATTTCATTTTTATGACACTAAATTTAAAAATAATGATTGATTATAAAACAAAGAATTTTCATTACTTTGTGTTTTCTTTTATTGAGTCTTTTCACTTTTAATTTCTCTACTGACATTTTATTAATAACTGATGATGATGCTATTTGAGAATGGAATGGTAAAGATTGATACGATGATAATAAATACGAAGGTTGAATAATTCTTGTACATCCATTGTCAAGGACAATATCATATTTAGGTCGATGAATTGTTGATTCACCATTTCTTCGAATAATCATTTCATGATTCATAAAACGACCTTCATTAGATAAATGAGAAGATACATATTGTCGAGCAGTATTTTGCATTGGATCAGTTGAATGATCAACAAGTAATTCAGATAAAGGATAATCAAAATATTTATTATATTTCGGTTTAATAAAAAGATTGTTATTAGTTATATCACGTGGAAGATTTTGGAATGATTGATGATAATTATGATTATGTTGTTTTAATCGTTTGATCGCACGATGTTTTCGGGACCTTTTTTTCGACATTATTGTAGTGTGTTTTTCTTTGAACTGAATAAATGTAAGATAAAAACAAAAGATATATAACTCGAAATCAGATTCCGGCGCCATCTTTATAAACTAAAAGCGCAACTATTAAGTTTTATATAACGATTATGAAAAATCTCGATGGTTCATTAACTGATGTTACAAATCTTTCTAATTTACAAATGAATATAAAACAACAAACATGTTCATGTTCAACATGTACTTGTTCAAATGATGAAAATAACATAAAATCAGACTTGTAGGTGTTTATTAATTCAAAAGAAAAATGAATGATATTCTATATATCCTTAGTTTTGAAAATACGGATGATTGTTTAACATATACTTTTATAACTCTTTATGAATGTTCTCTATGGTGTATTCAAATAATTTATGAACTTTTCTTTAAAACATTTTGGCAAATTCTTGTATACATAAAACAAGAAGTACAATATACTCAAAGTGTTAATAAGGGTATTGATAGTTGGGATATGTCATCTATCAACAACTCATCAAGTAATAGTTATTCATTAGTGTCTAAGAAGAGAAAGTATTCCAACTTATCAAAACGTTATATACCATCTCATTATTCATTATTTAATCAAAATATGAATCGAATATTATCTCAAGAAAAAACTAGTTCAATTATGGATAAACATATTGTTTTAGTACCTGTTCGTTCATCTTATTGTCAAACGGAATTATTAACAAATGATTTACCTACAATTAATATAAATTTAAATCAATCAGAAAAAAATATTAATCTACATAAACAATTATCTAATACCATTTATAGACGTTTAGATGAACCATTGATATTTACAAATCGTGAAATATGTTGTAAATATAATCAAACGCCATATTTTTCAACTATGCCATTAGGTATTAAAATAATCTTAAATAGATAAACTAACTATAGATTATTTTACATGTTATTTTAGATAATCGAAAAGAAGAAATAATATTTTCAAATAAATACCAACTAGATTCGATTGATACGCATCATCGTGAGTCATCACTTCAGAAAAAATCAAAACAAAAATTACGAATCATTGATCATAGTAATATACCATTAACACTTGCCTCAAGTCTTCATTCAAATATATCTTTTTATAATGAAAATTATTTTTTAACTAATTATATTCAGCATCTATTTACTGACAAGTATCAATACTAATACTAGAAGATTTTTTTTATTTTATTCGACAATTAATATTTAGTAGGTAGAACATTTTTTTCAAAATATCCATGATTAATAATATTCCCCACTGGATAATAATTGGTAACAATATAAACTTCTCGTCCATCTCTAGATAAAGCAACACCTACACCCATTCTTTGTGTTGATTGCCATATCATTTGTGTAAAATGTCCTGTATCTTCCGAATATCTTGGATGTTTAAAATTATATAATGCAATTTCATCGTACCAATTTTTTGCTGCTTCTCTTCCACTAACTGGTACTTTACCTTGAGAAATCCATTGCATATAAAGATTTTCACCTAATGAATCATCTCCAAGTTTATTTCGACTATGTTCAAATTTTGATGTTGCAGCTAAATATTCAGCATATTTTTGAGCGATAAGATTTAATCGTTGACTAACTGTTAATGGTTGTGCTGAATGACGTGCACGATAATAATTATGTGATTGTAATAAATCAGAAAGAACTTTTGTATACATTGCTTGTGGTGAATCAACAGATTCTTTAACTAATAATAAGAAGAAAAAAACAAATTTTATTAAACGAAAAATAATTGTATATATATCAAAATACTTTGTCCATGTGCTCGATGATGTGGTGTATTCATTTCAATACGAAGTGCTGATGGACGTTCATATCGATGTCGAGCTTTACGAGCAGGTTTTTTCTCATTTTCACGATCTTGTGTTAATACACGAGTAAGTAATTTAAACAATTTTTTATCCCTATATGAAAAATAAACAAAATATAACCTTGAAATAAATTAGAAACTGTATACTTACATATGATATTATTGACAGAAAAAAAGCCTTCAAATATTCTATACGTTCCTTACAAATATCATCGAGCATATTTACGTTAGTGTTGTTTATATAGTATACCTTGCACACGATTATACGACGACGTCATCACATGTAGAAAGTTCGATCATGACTTTAATATGCACTAAATGAATAATATTAATAAGAGAGTAGAAGCTATTTGATAAAAGTAAGTTGACATAGAACTACAAAAAATGTATGAATCAGAATAATGTCATCTTAAATCTAAAATCAATGATTCAATAATTTAACGATAAAAATCACAATGTCATATCAACGACTCATGTACTCATGTATTGAAAAGACTAAAATACATCTATTAAGAATAATGTGAATAGTCTTAACGTACTATGATCTAACAATGTGAACGATATTTAAAACAATAAATAGGACTAAACAATGTGTCCAGAAATATTTATATGTGGCATATAACAGTCTTTTGTAATATTGTTGTTCCATTTCCCTGATCATGAATGATAGCAACTCGTGATGATCGCAGCAAAACTGTATTAATTTTTATGCGTAAATCACCAACTGATCCAAGGCATACGAATGGTAAGAATAATGTTAAAAAATATATAAACATATTCTATAGCTGTAAAAATTTTCAAAATAGTAAAGGGTGGAGCATTCACAATAATATCTAAACAAGCAACTGAAAATAATTGTCCTTGTATATGACGTTTATGCCGAATAACTCGAATTAATATACATGGTAATACACTATGCATACATATATCATATCTATTATGAATACATGAAGTATGTTTAAAACATGGTGAACCACAAAGAACTTGCTGATAATTAAAAGTTTGTTCACATGGATAGAAAAATATAGTGTAAGTATATAATAAAATTGGATAAATTAAACAAAAGATAAGAGGAAGAGTATGTGCATAGAATCTTTGACGATGTGAAGAAAAAACAAGTATATGACGCTTAATAGAAGCCCATGTCATGAAAATTAGTTTATATAAAAAACTAAGTGTCTTTGAAAGATCGATAGTTACACTGAGAAAACTAACAATAACCATAGTAATAACAACAGGATTAGCTAAAGATTGCTGATGTGTTCGTGATGATAGCATATGATATAAAACAAAAATCGAACATACAATCGGTGGTGCTTGAAAAGTCAATAGAATCCAAAATTTAACAGAACTTGTTAATGATGTTTCATATTACGTGATGAAATATGATAGTTCTGATGAATGATGTAGTATGCTTTTATATCAAAAATCTCTTCTGAAAATAATTAAAATCATCCATTTGTATTGTACTACTTTTGACATCATTTTTTTCTATGAAATAATTATTTGAGACATATTATGCTATTTATATAGTTGAAGTTATTGTGAGAAAAAATAGTGCATTTTAAGAACTTTTTAAAATCGTCAATCTATCTTTTGTCCATCATCGATGTATTTATAATAGCAAGACATTCTAGAATAAATATTGTTTTTGAAATCCAAGCATATTAATATAAAAAGAAAATATTTGATCATAAAAATAATGCAACGTTTCAAGTTGCAGTATTCCAACTACTTAAACTTTTATTTGATCGAATTATACAAAAGAAATATTAAATATATAATAGTGATTATGCACCTAACAATAATATTATATCGAAAATTATCTTAGATTTATATATGATGTTTACAGAGCACAAAAATACATATGACATTCTCTTTTGACATATTCTCGGAAATCGGATAAAATAGAAAATCTAATGTTTCCTATTCAAATGTAATATGATCTTGTATCAAAAATAAACCTAAAAGACATCAGAATGTTCTTATTATTCTTTTTGTCTATTTTAGAAATCTTCTAAAGAATGTAGTTGTAATGATATTCAAGGATTACGATTCTTATGAAGAAAAACTCCGTGCCAATTTAAACAAATTATTGCCTACAGTTCAAGAAATTCTGCTCAATGTTATGCATTCATTAGTTTCTTATCCAAAGAAAAATATTTTGGTTTAATGTACTGTATAAAATGCACTTTTCACTTCAATGATTTTTGTCTACCACAAAAAAAAGCGTTGATATTACCCATGTCGATAAGTACGCGTACGTTTAGCAACTCTTCATTATGGAGGTCAGTAATTAAACAATGACAAAAGTAAACTATATTCCGATTACTACGATACATAACAAACTGATTTATTTATGTTCTCTCTCTTTTATTATTTGATTTTAACTGAAAATAAAAATGATAATTCATGTACTAGAATTTTTAGCCTTATTCTGATCGAAGATTGAAAAATAATATCGAAACAATTCTGTTTTTTTCGTGATAAATTCAGTGTTAAACAGATTGCAAAACAAAAATAATAATTTGTAGAGAACAGCTTGCTAATGAAAGGTATCAGATGCAAACAATATGATTCGTTTACAGAAATAAACCAATGTAATAAGTATCAAAGTGCATCGATCGACATGGGTATAGAAGAAAAGATAATAGAGGGCGTTAGTATTTATATGTACTCAAATCAACCACTCCGAAGAAAATCTTAGATACTTGAGTAATGGCCGATCAAATGAGTCATTCAATTGAATAGAAAAATAATATTCAATAGTATAAGTATAAACGGCTGTTACTGCTGATTGTTCGATTTTCTATTCGAGTCGCCAGCTGTTGTGTTTCTTTTTTTCTAGTTGTCGTTTTTTTTTTGTCTTTTAGATATTCTATTTCGTTTAAATAAGTTCAATGGCAGCTGATGAATGTAATATTCGGGTCGTTGCTCGTTTCCGTCCATTGAACGATTCAGAAGAACGTGCTGGTAGTAGAAATGTTGTTAAATTCCCAGCTGATCAAGAAGGAACTGTTCTTATTAGTGTATGTTATCGTTTGTTTTGTTTTTAGTTTATTATTCTTGAATTTTTTTTAGGGAAAAATTTATGTATTTGATAAAGTATTTGCTCCTCATGCTACACAAGAAAAAGTTTATAATGAAGCCGCAAAAGAAATCGTCAAAGATGTTCTTAGTGGTTATAATGGTACAATATTTGCTTATGGACAAACATCAAGTGGTAAAACTCACACAATGGAGGTAAGAAAACTTTGTTTTTCCTCGAGCAAAAATAATACGTATATATATTAATTATTTATTAGGGTGTAATGAGTAGTGAAGGTCAACAAGGTATTATTCCACGAATTGTACAAGATATTTTTAATCATATTTATACATTGGATGCTAATTTGCAATTTCAAATAAAAGTTTCGTATTTTGAAATTTATCTTGACAAAATTCGTGATCTTCTTGATGTATCGAAAACAAATTTAGCTGTACATGAAGATAAAAATCGTGTACCATATGTTAAAGTATGATTGAAATCTTTAACTATGTATTATCATTATTTGTTTTTCTGTTCAAAGGGTGTTACCGAAAGATTTGTTTCATCACCTGATGAAGTTTTTGAAATAATGGAAGAGGGAAAAAATAATCGACATATAGCTGTAACAAATATGAATGAACATAGTTCACGTTCGCATTCAGTTTTTCTAATTAATGTTAAACAAGAAAATGTTGAAAGTGAAAAAAAATTAACTGGTAAACTTTATCTTGTTGATTTAGCTGGTAGCGAAAAAGTAAGTTCATTGACTATTTTATCTTTAGAGTTCATTTTCTTGTTTTTTTCAAGGTTTCAAAAACTGGTGCTGAAGGTCAAGTACTTGATGAAGCAAAAAATATAAATAAATCATTATCAGCACTTGGTAATGTCATTTCAGCATTAGCCGATGGAACAGTATGTTTTAGTTTTAGTTTTTACTACATAAATTAATTCGTTTCTTTTTTTTTAGAAATCTCATGTACCATATCGTGATTCAAAATTAACACGTATATTACAAGAATCTCTTGGAGGAAATGCTCGTACAACAATAATTATATGTTGTTCACCAGCTAGTTTTAATGAATCAGAAACAAAATCAACATTAGAATTTGGCAAAAGGTGAAAAATTATGAAGATAAATTGATTTATATTGTATTTTTTTGTTTTAGAGCTAAATGTATTAAAAATCAAGTTACTGTTAATGAAGAATTAACAGCTGAAGAATGGAAACGACGTTGGGAGAAAGAACGTGAAAAAGTAGCAAGATTAAAAGGTCAATTAAGTCGTGCTGAAATGGAACTTGAACGATGGCGACGCGGTAAAATATTATTTATTTATTTTTATTTAAGAAAACATTTTTTTTCTTTTAGGTGAGACAGTAACAAAAGATGAACAAATTAGTTTACTTGATATCGATGAAACACTTTCAACAACTCAATCAATGATGTCACTTTCAACTGTTGCCACATCAGCAGTTAGTCCAGTATCATCTGTTGCTGCTACAATAGCTGTTAGCAATCCTTTAGGTGGTCTTGATAGTCGTCCTGCTAATGCTGATGAATTAGAAAAAGAACGAACTGCCCTCTATCAACAACTTGATGAAAAGGTATTTATTCTTATTTTTTGTTTTCTAATAACCAGATTGATTACAAATGAGAATATATTTGTTTGTATTGATTTAATAATGTTGAGATCCATCAATCATATATGTGTATTTGAATATTTATGAGATGTTGATGTCTAGATTATAATATAGATCGATTACATTTTTTGTTAAATATGTTTTCCAAGATTGCTAAGATTTAACTTTCTAAGATGTCTTAGCCTTTACCAGTATGAAAAATAAACAAAAAACAGAATATATGTTTGTTTTATTGTTATGTTCTGCCTATCAGAACAGAACGATAAGTTGTTCTGCGATTTTTTTCTCGACAATCTTTGCGTTTCTAATGAATTGTATATACTAATATTCTAACGGCAAATAATATTCCTTAAAGAAAATATCAGATCGAAATAGAAGATAAATTATGTGATCATATGTTACTTAAACCGATGGGAGAACATTTATATGCTCAACAAGACAATTCATATATTTTTCCGATTATTCACTCGTAATTAAATATAATGAAGGTTCATATAAATCTTCTATTTATCGGAAAAGACTTGGTACAAATAGCATTAATATTAGTCAATAGGGAAATCATTTGGTGTAAATTTCTATTGAATATCTTTTTTTTATTTACTATTTTATTGTTAATAGTTTGAATACATAAATAATAAATGAATTATTTTATTTAAGGATGATGAAATAAATAATTTAGCTCAAACAATTGAACGACTTAAATCTCAAACAACTGAACAAGATGATATATTTAGTCAAGCACGAAAAGATAATGAAAATCTTCAAGCTGAATTAAATCGTCTTCAACAAGAAAGTGAATCAGCTAAGGAAGAAGTTAAAGAAGTTTTACAAGCTCTTGAAGAACTTGCTGTTAATTATGATCAAAAAACGCAAGAAGTTGAAACAAAAAGTAAAGAAAATGAAACATTAACACAAGAACTTGATGCTAAATTGGTTTGTTTAATTTTTAAATTTTTGTACGAAAATTCTTTTTCTGTTTTATAAATTATTAGGCTTCATTGAATGGTATTCGAGAAGAATTAGAAGGCCTTCGTGAAGCATCACAAACACATCGTAAACGTTTTCTTGATATGATTCTTGTACTTTTACGTGATGTTGGAGATATTGGTGGTATTATGGGTGGACAAATGAATGAACAAAAAGTTTGTTTTAAATATAAAATTATTTATTTTTTATCTATATTGATTTATTCGTTTTTAGAAACCAACTATTGAAAATCTTGATCAAGCTGAAGAAGAATTTACATTGGCACGTCTTTATATGAGTAAATTAAAAACTGAAGCACGAACTCTTAGTGGAGTATGTATTATTTTTATTAGATAATTGAACGAGAGATATTAATTTTTCTTTCTTTCTAGCGTTTAAGTGAACTTGAATTAGACAAAGTTGATCATCAAAAAGGAATTGGATTAAAAGATAAAGAACTTGATGAAGCTCGTCTTTTAATTCAACAACATGAAGCTAAAATGCGTTCAATGCTTGAATCGATAAAAGAATTAGAAGAGAAAAAACGTACACTTGAACAAACACAAGATTCATTAAATGAAGAATTAGTGAAACTTCGTGCTCAAGGTAATGATCCGATCAAAACTAAAGTTTAATTAACTGAATAGATAGTTTCACTACCGCTTTCAAAGGTCAATCGACTGAAATAACTCAGGCATTTTTATAACCATAATTTACAGTTTAATAATTTTCTAGTAGTCTGAAGTATGCTCTTTTTGATGCATTAGAGAAAACTCTCTTTGAGTAAAATTGGTGGTAAAAATCAAGTTTTCCTCAAACTATCGGCAATTGTAATAGTTTCCGTTCTGATTTGAACCAATTCAGTATACGATGTCAAGAACAAGATCATCCGGTAGCTGAGACTACAAAATCTAAACTAAAAATAAATAATATTTGATTGAATTACGAAAGCTTTCATGAACTGAAAATAGTGTATCTTGAGATGTTCTTTCGAATGATCATCTCAATTTTGTAGAGAATCGAATGGCGATTCTTTCAAAAAAATACTTATTTAATCTGGCTCATTCAATAAATCTTTAAATTTCTTTTTTAGGTCAAGTAGCTAATTCATCATCTGATGTTCAGAAAGAATTAAATCAGCAAATGCAACAAATAAGTGAGCAACATCAGAAACAATTAGCAACTCTACGTGATGAAATTCGTACAAAAGAAACACAAATGGAAACATTGAAAGAGTAAAAATTTCTTCGATAAAAACCCTCTATTTTATTTTATTTTCTTCCTAATTTAGTTCATTACAAAAATTAGAATTATCTTATGATAAATTATCAGGCGATTATGAAAAATTGAAAAAAGAAGAAACAGATAAATCAAGCCGATTACAAGAAATGACGTACAATATTAATTTTTTTTTCTCATTACAACTAATGAAGAATATTCTTTTCATTATAGTTTACAACAAGAACGTCGCGAACAAGCTAAACAAGATTTGAAAGGTCTTGAAGAAACTGTTGCTAAAGAATTACAAACATTACATAATTTACGAAAATTATTTGTTCAAGATTTACAAGCTCGTCTTAAAAAGGTTTCATTTCTATTCTTATATTTCAATGTAATCACAGAAAATATTTGCCTTCTTTTTAGTCACAAAAACAACCTGACGCAGAAGAAGATGATCTTGGTGGTACTGTAGCTCAAAAACAAAAAATCTCATTTTTAGAAAATAATCTCGATCAATTAACAAAAGTTCACAAACAAGTAATTCTTTCATATTCAAAATATATATATATATATATATAATTATTTTTTTCAATAGCTCGTACGTGAAAATGCAGATCTTCGATGTGAATTACCAAAATTAGAAAAACGTCTTAAAGCAACAATGGATCGTGTTAAATCATTAGAACAAGCATTAAAAGAAGCTAAAGAAAGTGCAATGAAAGATCGAAAACGATATCAATGTGAAGTTGATCGTATTAAAGAAGCTGTAAGACAAAGAAATCTTGCTCGACGTACAAATGCTGCTCAAATAGGTAAATATTTAATAAATAATCTATCTGAAATGTGGAACAAAAGAATTCTATTACCGAATGCCAAAAAAACAATCAGTTAGATATTATCATTTAATTAAATGATGCAGCTGATACTTATCAGTTCTTTCATTTGTTCGACAAATGCAGATTTCTGTCTATGTTTATAATACATCAGATTATCATATTGTCAGATACACAACACTTCTTTCCAATATATTTGTAGATAGGACGTTGAACTGATACAGAATTATCATCTATACTGACTAACTGATAATCGTATTGTATGAGAAATCTACAACAAATAGTCATTTATGTCTTAGACATGATTATTCCATATTAAAAAAAATTATTACTGATAGTATCTATATCTAAGTATAGAACCAGAATAACGATGCCTATTAAAATACTTTCTATCTCCAGCTGCGACTATTTTACATGCAATGCACACCTATACAGATATAGGTCAAAAAATAAGCAACCTGTTTTTTCCAAAGTCAAATTGACTGTTCTGGAGAGAATAAGATGATTACAGGAAATATGAATAATAGAAAAAGAACAAGGAAATGAAGATTATAAGCACTGATAATTTTGTAATAATGAGATTTTTCTATTACTTATTATATTTAAATTAATTTAATCATTCTTTTTTTTTTAGTAAAACCTATTCGAGCTGGTGTAAATCCATCAACAAATACTTCAACACCTATTCCAACAATTCGTGGTGGTGGTCAATCAATTGATCAGTAATAAAATAGAAAATTTTATTGCATATAGACATAACACATTTCTTAATGCATTTTTTCCTGTTTTCTTTCTACTTCTATTTATCGTATTTGTTTTATGTGCGTGTGCTTTGAACAATGTTGTTGTTTGTGCTCGTACATACATTTTTTTTCGTCTTCTTCTTTTCCTTCTTCTAATGACAAACAAGCAAAAAAAAATATTTTATTTATTATGAGAATTTACCGCATACATACTTTTACTTCTAATAACAATAAACATTTCTTTTTTCTTGACCTTTTCTTGATATTCATTATTCGCTTAGCGAATATGAATAGATTCTTTGTTTGAACAGTCCCTTTATTATGTGCCTATCTTTAACCTTTCTCCAGCAGCATCAGTCTATTAGGGATTTGAAGATATTTTTTTTTCTGTTCAATTTTATCTGTGTTTGTATACGTTTATTTATGGTGGTTGTTGTTGTTTCGAATGTTTCAAGTTAGTGTTTCTTTTTTCTTCTCTCTCTCTTTCTCTCAGTCTCTCTTTTTTTTTTGTTTTTTATTCATCTCTCATTCATTCTTGTTTCTTTTCTCATAAGCATTTTTATTATCTCTGACATTGTCTTGCAATGGCGATTTTTAAGTATATTGTCATTTATTTGAAATATGTAATGAAAACAAATAACTATGTCGAGAGTGTATAGTCTTCATTTTTAGCTTTTTTGGAGATAAAATTATGTTTTTGTTTTCTGAACATTTAATGAATTTGATTTTCCTTTGTTTCCAATACGAATAAGAGTGATTTGATTGAAATTATCGTTGCAACTAAAGGATTATACTAAAGTTTTTCATATGTATTCTATTATTATTATAATTCGTTTATCCAGATACTATGAAAACATGAGTAAGACAAGATGAAACTTCCTGTAATCCAAAAATAATCTATCTAACCGTGTATAAAGTTCTTATTCTCACATGAACACACACGAACAATTCTATGAATTCCATACTATTTACTTTTGTTTGTAACAAGTGAACTATTACATATGCATCTATAGGAACGGAGGAAGACAAAAGTCTCTCGATAGGCGATACTATATTTAATAAATACGATGAATAAATCAATAATACTTGCCGATAGAAACAAAAGTAATAAAATAGAAAAATTTATAACAAATAAAAGTGTTCCTGTAATCATATAATACCGAATCTAGCTAGAAGCATTCTTTCTTTCTTTCTTTCTTTTTATCGTTTCATTAATAGCTAACAAAAAAAGCTCTTGAAGACCTTGTAATAATGGTTTGATAAATAAATAATGCATTATTTTGTTAAAAATTAATCAACAATAATTCCTATTATATATAGATGTTCATATATTTTGTACTCTGCGAGGGTACAGTAAAAGATAATTATCTTTTTTGATTTTCTAATGTTTAATTTTGCATAAATAGATAAGGACTAACAAGAAAAAAAAAATAAAAAGAAAGATTCTATATTTTGTTTTTTTACTTAATGAAAAAAAGTCCTATTGATAGTCGTCGTACTTCTATCTTAGTAATTTCCTTTGGAAAAATATTATTTTTACGTTATGTTTTAAAAAATGACAGTTACGGAATCGATTATCGAATAGTTAATAGGAATAAAAGAAGTTCACATAGTTTGGCCATATCGTTTTCATTATTCATAAATCAATAAGATAAAATTCATGAAAGCAATTGATCACTATTATGATCCATTTGATGAATTATTTCATCCATTATGGCTTGGAATATTATTATTATTTAGTGTAATTATAATTACTGGTATGTTCTGTTATGTACGAATAAAATGTCGTTCACAATTACGTAATATATGCGATCGTTTATTCGGTAGAAACAATAAAAAGAACGGTAAAATGATTGATTTATATACATTCTATTTATAAGGAATTTAGTTATTAGGGGAAAAAAACTTTAATTAGTTAAAAACTGTCTGTTTTTAATAAGAAATCAAGATTGCATAAATCCGAAAATTAATTTTCTATTTACTTTAGAAAATAATTCGTCTGATGAAAAACATGCTTCAGCTAGTTATCGTTATAGATGGCCATCTATATATAATCCTGTAAGAGATGAATCACCAAAATTATATACACTTGTAAAAAATATTCGTACAGCTAATCTCAAACGACAATTATCTGCTAAAAAACAAAATAATAATGAAGATACTAATGAAAATGGAATACATGCTGGTCTTGAAATCGATCAATCTCAAGTAATTTATTTTATTAAAAGATTAAACATGAAATGTTTTTTGATTAGTTACCAATAGTACGTTCAGGATCTATCAGTAACCGTCGAGCTTCTGAAATTGCTCGAAAGTTTTATGCAAATATGCGTTATACTTCTCAATTTCATGCTTCTCTATCAGTCGATAGTAAAAATAATGATTCAGTATCAGAACCAAATACGCCAATATCAATTGTAGAAGTTCCAACAACTTCTAAACCAGAAGAAAATATAAGAATATTTCGTACGACACGATTTTTTCAATCAATACCAGCTAAAGGTTTATAATCAATACTTTTATTCTTATCACTGATAATAAAATATTTCTATTTCTTTTTCTTTTTCAGATGAATTAGCTGTAGCTCTTTAACAAAAATCTTGATTTATTCTTATCCTATAACTAATGCATTTATATCTTTCCGTATGATTACTTTTATCCCCACAGCATGATACAAAAAGAAAGTAATGATGAAAGAGAAGAGAAGAGAAACCTCGCATAATCAAGATTAGATTTTTAGTGTTTCATTTATTTGTCATTCAAAGATTTCTTATTGATTTTTATTTTGAAATAAAAACTAATTAACTGAATTCAATTCACAATTAAATATATATATAGACTTTCTCGAGACATTCTCTTAAAATAAGTATAAAAAAATCCATATAGACATACACCCACAGACAATAGTAAAAAATAATAATAATAATTGCACAGTAAGTAATAGAGCAAGATAATTCTTATCGATGATAAAAAGGGTAACGCACAAACAAATAGAAAACAAAAGAATTAAGCAACAAATTTAAAACATTGTGTCATTTTGAAGAGATTGTTTTTCATTTGATGTTGGTGATGGAATTGTTGTTTCATTTCGTACTTTAACACTAATAACTTGAACACTTTGTTCCATAATTTTTTCACCTAATGATGGATGATTTGAAAATTCAGATTTTGTAATAACTTTAAGTGATGATGTTGCTTGATCATCACCATTTTTCGATGGTTGTTCATCATATGATTCTGTTATAAAACGACGTGATTGTTCACCATCAAGTGATTCCGAATGAATAATTTCTGTATAAGTTACATTATGACTTGGTAATTTACCTGTTGTATTCATGTCAATAGGTGAAACAACAGGTGGTGATGATTCTGAAAGAACTTTATTCTGTTCTTCGATTATTTGACTAATCGATGTCGGTATTTTTGATGATGAATGTTGATTCATCAGTGATTCTTCTTCAATTTTATCAGATGATGAATCAAATTTTGTTATTGATGTTGGCGAATTCGAGTTTATTATACCTGTTTGCGTTAATTCATTGAGATTTTCTTTATTAGAAGTAGATGAAGATGTTATTGATTCTTTATTTTGTAAATTTGATGTTAAACCAATAGAATCAAATGAAATTTGCTTTGCCGGAAGACTTTCTACATGTTCTTTTGTTTCATTAATTACACGTTGTGTATCTTCATTTTGTAGAATTAAAACTAATTTTCCTACTGTATCATTAGATAATTGTGGTATTGGATCTCCAATTTGACTTCCACTCGTTGATTCAATAGCTCCTAGCATAATTTCATTCATACTATCAACAGCACCCACAAGTTTTGGTTGTATGTCAGTTTGACTAATAGCTTGTTGTCTTCCATCATTAATATTTGTAATGCCTTTTGCTTCATGAATAATTTCGGCTAAATTAACAGTATTATCTTGTGATGTTGGTTTTGTTACATTCGACGCTGATCTTTTATCAATATGAGTCTCTCGAGTATGTTCAGATGATGATGTAGTGGGTGATGTATGATAGATCGCTTCGAGTCCTTTAAGAGCAGCATCAATTGAACGACGAAAATCATCACCAATTTTATGTTCATCAAGTACTTTTGTTGATGGTGGAGGTGGTGGTGGTGCAGTAAATAATGGTGATGTTGTTGTTGTTATCGTTGATTTCGGACGCATTTTAACTTCAGTAACAATAATTGAACGAAGAAGATTTCCATCGTGATTAATTGTATCATCATTCTCATCAATAATTCGTACGTCATAGCCACCATTTGGATTAGCAAATATAGCAGCTTGTTTACCCTTAATATAATAAAATAAATAAAAACTTTTCTTTTTCTTGATTAACTTTTTTTTTCTTTATATTTACCTTATAAAATGAAATACGTGCTTTTTCTAAAGCTTCCTTTAAAACAATACCCGGTTCTGTTGATGATAGTTGACCATGTTTATTATCTCCTGTTTTTGTATTATTTGTAATCTAAATAATATTTATAAACAAAAATATCTATATATATATCTATCTGGAATAAAAATTTGTTTTTTCTTTATTACTTCGCCATTGCTATTCGTTGTTGTTGTTTTTTCTTGACTATTATCAAGTTGCAACTGTCCCTGTCGTAATTTTTCTGCTGTTTGTTTTAATACATCAATTGTACGTGCAACTTTTTTTGGTGATGCAAGAGACACTTCTTTTTGTACAAGTTTAGTTAGTTTATTTGTTGTTTTTATATCATTACGCTCTGAAAGTATATCAAGAGCTTTGCGAACTATTGGGCGATAATCGTCTATATCATTGGGTTGTTGTGTTGTTGATAGAATATCATTGAGTACATATTCATCAGCTTTTGGTCGATTTGATTTCAACCATTTGCGAAAATGATCATTAATCAATTGTTGACTATTATCTGTTATTGTTGTTGTTGTAGGCGGATTTGTATTTTCTTTGGAATTCGTACAGCCCATCTTCGTATCGACAAACGATCAATAATAATTACTCATCATTTTCAGCTTCTTTTTTTT
>CAJNOI010000063.1:129136-184388 GCA_905250115.1 Adineta steineri | reverse complement strand
AAAAAAAACAAAAAGCTTACGACACTCGGTATTCCCAGGCGGTCACCCATCCAAGTACTAACCGAGCCCGACGTTGCTTAACTTCAGTGATCGGACGAGA
Organism: Adineta steineri; assembly: GCA_905250115.1. NCBI lineage: Eukaryota > Metazoa > Rotifera > Eurotatoria > Adinetida > Adinetidae > Adineta > Adineta steineri. The sequence goes on along the minus strand of CAJNOI010000063.1, from coordinate 184,288 downwards.
ACTGGTGCATTCAACGTGGTATGGCCGTAGGCATACCTCAACATTGTCAAACACTCTTATAAACTTCATTCTCGAACACTTCTACTTTATAATCTTTTTCTTTCTAACATATCCAAACAAGTACGATTTCGAATCAATAATCTCAAAAATAGATAAGGAGAAAATAGCTAGACTTGAAGTTCAAATCTACACATTAAATTAAAATCTTATAGATGGTGTCATAATATAATTTATTCTAACACATATAACGATTGCTATTGATCGTCAATGAAGAGCATTAACATGTTTTATTAACCAATTCAATTGACAACAATCACATGCTCGAATGTTGAGCCTTTAATGAAAATGCGATTGTGATAGACAATTTTCAAAGACAAGGATATTTTATTTATGCTACATTTTTTGTTAATTTCCTGTCATTTGAATTGATTATTAGAAAATTACAACCTCCAGAAGAAGAAGAATGAAAAGTTATTGGAAAAAGATCAATATTGAGTTTATCTATATGTATGTTTCTAATTTTAAACATTTTATAAAATTAATAAATAAAAAAATTCGTTTTATTCATATGTATGCGTAGTCAATCCTTTACTTTTTGTATATGTTAATTGTACAAAAATAAAAACATTTCATTGTTTACTCAATATATACTTAAATATAAGTTAAAAGAATTCTTTGATACATATCAATAAATAGAAACAAATGAAAAAAACTGTTGACATATGAAATAGTAATGTGCTTACAAATGATGTATGATACATCGATACTCATTCATCATTCTTTGCCATTACTCATGTGTCGATAATGGTTTCTTTTTCTTCTTTCCCGTTCCTTTCGTCGGTCGTCTCCTTGTGTTTGACATTATACTTCATTGCTTAGCAACGCCTCCACTAGGAAGAAATTTGAACAAATCGTTCGTTTATATTAGTTGATATTCGCATTTTCTCATTGGTATTTAAATATGAAGTAACGACAGAGAAAATGGTGGAGAAACAAAAAAAAGAAAAATATAACACTCGATACAGAAGAAGAAAATAAATAATGTGCGACATATTTTTCTTAAAAAAATTTACTTTTTCTTTTTCTTAATTATTCTAGATCTGATTAGATAATTGCTTCATGTGTTAGTAAAATCATCTGATGAGTTCAAATCAACAACAACTACTTGCTTGTCTTCATACTGGTCAGACAGTTGATATTCAACGATCAAATGGTCGTATACATCAAGCTGTTATAACACAAATTAATAATGAAACAAAAAGTGTTACAGTTGAATGGCAAGAAAAAAATGAAGGCAAAGGAAAAGAAGTCGATTTAGATGCAATTCTTTCACTTAATCCAAATCTTTTTACAGCCGTAACTAATCCATCAAATGGTGCTGTTGATCATGATGCAAATAATAATAATAGTGATCATTATACCAATGGTGGGACTGTTTCACATCCAAATCGTCGAACAAAACAACAAGGTGCTGGCGCTGCTACTGATTCAGATACTTCACGTAAACAAACTCAACCACCTGTTGCCGTTGCTGCTTCTCGTCCTGCAGTTATTCCAACAGCAGCTGCACAAGTTAATCCTGATGTATCTCCACAAAAACAACAACAACAACAACCACCAATTACAGCTGCTCAACAAGCACAAATAGATTCAAATAAATCGAAAGTTGTTAAAGAAATTGAACGTATAGCTGCTAATCGTGAACAACGTCGTATAAAACAAGATGAACGCCGACAAAAATTATCTGAAGTTGATCAATCTATTCCAGCATGGGAATTTCAAGCAATGGTTAGTGAATATAGACAACAACTTGATGTAAAATTATTAGCAATGAATGAACCACAAAAAGATTTAAAAATTTGTGTTTGTGTACGTAAAAGACCAATAACAAAAAAAGAATTAAGCAAAAAAGATATTGATGTATTAACAATACCAAATAAAGAACTTGTTATAGTGCATTTACCAAAAGTTAAAGTTGATTTAACAAAATATATTGATAATCAAAAATTTCGTTTCGATTATGGCTTTCATGAAACATGTAATAATGAACTTGTTTATCATTTTACTGCTCAACCATTAGTACATTCATTATTTCAAGGAAATAATCCATTGGTATTTGCCTATGGACAAACTGGTTCTGGTAAGTTGAAGAAAAATAATGAGAATATCTATAAAGGAAGTCATTTAATATACGAAAAAAATAGAGAAAGAGAAAGAAAGACAGGATGTGTTATTGTCTATTATAAATATTTGCTCATTTCTAATTTATATATGTTGATGTGATCAGCTTTGTTTACAATAGAAAGAAACTAATGATGTGCATGAGAGAAAATCTTTATGATCAGAAGAAACATACGAAGAATTAATTCTTAAAATTTTTTTTTTTTGTTTAGGTAAAACATATACAATGGGTGGTGATTTAAGTCAACGTGATGTCGATTTTTCCAAAGGAATCTATGCATTAACAGCTAATGATATTTTTCGTCATTTAAATAAATCTCAAAATAAAGGTCAATTTGATGTATATTGTACATTTTTTGAAATCTATTGTACCAAAGTATTTGATTTATTTAATGAAAAAAAACGTTTACGTGTATTAGAAGATCATAAAAATTTAGTACAAGTTGTTGGTAAAAAAGAAGAACAAGTTGAATCTGTTGAAGATGTTATGACATTAATTCGTCGTGGTATGAGTGTTCGTACATCAGGTACAACATCTGCTAATGAAAATTCATCACGATCACATGCAGTTTTTCAAATAACATTAAAGAAAAAAAATACGACGAAAGAATATGGAAAAATTTCTTTAATTGATTTAGCTGGTAGTGAACGTGGACGTGATACACAAACAAGTGATAAAACAACATTAATGGAAGGTGCACAAATTAATAAATCATTATTAACATTAAAAGAATGTATTCGATCATTAGGACGTAACGCTGAACATGTACCATTTCGTGGTTCAACATTAACAAAAGTTTTACGTGATTCATTTATTGGTGAACGATCAAAAGTTTGTATGATAGCAATGGTTTCACCAGGAAATAGTGATGCTGAACATACATTAAATACATTACGTTATGCAGATCGTGTTAAAGAATTAAATGTTGATGAACTTAAACAACGGGGCGGAGGAAATCTTCCTGGACAAGCTATGGGTGGACATGATGATATGGGTCAAGTCATTGATGAAGAAGATGAAATTGATGATGATGATGATATTGATGATTTAGCTGGAATGAATATAAATAATAATAATCAAGTTAATGTACCAACATCACGTATTGGTGGACAACAATCAAATATCCCTAAATTACAACAACAACCAGCAAGTAACAAACGACCTGTTGGACAAAATAAAAAATCTGATGCATCACGTAAATTTGAAGAAGCAATTGCACGTTCACAAGAAATTGAAGATTTAACATTAGAATCACATAATGAATTAATTGATGATTTACCACAAATTGTTGCTAATCATCAAAGTTTACTTGATTTATCAACTAATATGAATTATGATCGAGATGAATATGCAAAACAATTAATTAATCTTATTGATAGTCAACAACAACATTTAACTGAATTACGTAATAAAGCATTACAAATGCGAGAAGCTGTTGCTTATGAAGATTTATGTGCTAAAGGTTTATCATCAAAATGATAAAAAAAAATTTAGACAAACTTTCTTCTTTTTATGTTGCCGGTTTTTCTTTTCATTTTCTTTTCATTTTTCTTTTTTGTTCTATCCTTCGGTGATACCTTTTCGCCCGCCGCTGTCTATGAGTGTGTGTGTGTGTGTGTGTGTGTGTTAGTCTGATAAGAGGATTGCTGGTGTACAGAAAAATAAAATACGTATTCCAATATTTCATTTGTGTCTCACATATTGACCTTTTCATGTCTCTACTTTGTCCTTGTTTGTTCTTATTATTTGTCACATGAGTGTTACTGTTGTTGTTCTTTAAAATTATGAAGGCATTAATATAATATGACTAAATTTGTGAAATAATTAATAAGATTCGTTTTTTTTATGTTGAATGTGGGTGTAAGAGATTAAGGGTTTTGGGTGGGTTTTTTTAAATATATGGAATACATTTTTTGACTAATCATTTTAAAATAAAACCGTTCTTAAAGACAAGAATATCTCATCTAATCTATGTTACTATTCCAACTGATGAGAGTTATTCATCATTTGTATTTCTAGTCAAAACTATGAATATACTAGACTTACTTTGTATAATTACTTACCAATAAGGAATATTAAATATTATATAATTTCTTCCACTAGACCTCGAAAACTTGAAACAATATGTCGGTAAAGAAAAATTTATATTAGTTTTTTTATACAAATAAAAGTCTGCTGTAATACCTTCAATAACTTTATGAACTACCTTATTTGTTCAATCAATGATTTCGTGATATTTCAGTCATTCTCATGAAAATATATTAAAAGCTATAGTTGCCTTCTCTTACTTCATTTAAATCAGTAGTAAAAAAATATGCAACTTCGCGATCATTACAGATTCATTTACAGACGTTTTTTCTTCTTTGAACAAATACACGATAAAATAGATAATAGTGTCAAAAATATATTAACTGTTTTTCTTTGTCTTCTCATCCTTTTAGAAGAAGATCATAAACGAAGAAAAAGAAGTAATGTGATGATACCAGTTGTATTGCTCACTATATATGCCACTTATATCGTAGATGTGTATGGAAAAATTCGATACACCATAATTTCATCCATTTAGAACAATGATGCTGATAAAGTAATAAATATATATTATGCCGCTACTGAATGAGAAATTTTAATATGTCATTAATAAATCAAACTGATCATCATGGTTATTCTTGTCTTGAATGTGAAATTTGTTTAAAATCTTATACACAATTTTTAAATCTTTGTCGACACAAAAGAATACATATGGATTGTAGAATACAATTCGAATGTCAAATTTGTAAACAGACTTTTCACAATAGTTCAACATGTAATAAATATCGGTAAATAATTCAATTTATCTATCGATTAAATTTCTCCAAGAGTATGAGTGGTACGAATCAAGTCTGGCTTCAAGTCTAAAATTTTTAGAATCGATGAGCTATAAAGCATAGTTTCTTTTGTCTCTCGCTAGGTGTTTATATACAGATGTAATACAATCCATACTCAGTACTAAAGAACATATGAATAATTCGTTATGGAATATCAATGTTTCATTTTCTCTTCTTCAATCTTTATCACATTTGACTACCACGAATCCCTATATTAACAAAACATTATCTTCATTCTCATTACCTTTACCGTTGAACTCAAATGAACAGTCAATAGTGTCAAATGTCCTAATTCTCTATTATCGTTATTAGATGAAAATAAATATGCATGCATATATTGTGGAAAATCTGTTCCTCGTTCAACGAACTTAACTCGACATTTACATTAAGAGCATTAGAATTGATTTACAAAAGATAATAATTTTCTTGGGGCATTAAATGCAGAATAGAAACTTGTGGCAAAAACAGATAATATCCATAAGTTCGAAATCATCTTGTAGTTCATGTGAATTTATACTCAAAAAATGTTATCATCTAGACTGACTCATGATATTTGCTAAGGAACTTTAGTTCTATAAAGATGAATAATCAGGGGTTGAAAAATAAAAATCTGAGTAGATAGCATAGCAAATATATGTAGGTGATTATATTTTGATTGAAAGTCTTTATTTTTCTTTTAAAAAGCCCTATCATTGTACATATTGTGAATGATCTTTTTCAATATCATCTAATCTTCAACATCATGTATGTAATATACATAATCACGAAAAGCAATTCTCCTATCATCTTTGTAATCGTGATTTTACTCAACAAACAAAACTGAAAACGTCATTTAATTAAACATAAATATAATCTATCGAATGATACACTCCATCAATCTCATTTATCATCTATTTCATCCACAATTTCAAGTGCAGATTCTTCAATAATACAAAAAAAAAGATACGGAAATTAATTCGTTGGATGATTAAAACTTCTCAAATTAAAAATCATCAATCTGCTTGTTGTACTTTTTCTCATGTAAAATGCTAGTTGATTAATTATATTAAAACAATGTTCAATGATATTTATTGAATATGTGTTGTGATAAAAAAATACGAGTAGAGTTCTAATGATGATTTTATACATGAATTATTTGTCAGTATTGTTTTTCTCTTTTAAATAAAGTTCTTATTATTTTGACATGAATTATTGTTCGCTCATTATCCAACAAAATTCGTTTCTTATAGCAAATTTAACATATATAAATCACATATCAGAATCATTGTAGATTTTATAATTCATTAACATAACATGATATTTCATAAATTACGAAAAGGTTATTTCTTCAGAAGAATATTATTATAGAATGTTGTGCTTCTCTTGAATAAAACAGATTATTGCACATTTATGACAAAAATAATGCTCAATAAAAGTATTTCTGAAATTTCTGGTGTTCCAGTGGTAGTTTAAGCTCCGTTTTCGAGCATAAACATAACCGTACTATACAATTGACTATCAATATTAATTTATGATGAATTAAAAATACGTATTTATGGCAAAGTAAGTATGGTTGTGTATACTCTTGAAAATCCGACTTAAATTCTCATAAAAACGTCGAGAATTTCGAAGGTATTCTTGTGTAACATTATTTTCACTTGAAAAATAAAAATTGTTATTATTATGGAAAAAAGTACTAATAGATTTTAATTTTTCAGTGGATAGATGTGAGTATAGGTGAGGATGAGTGGATATTTTAGAATTATGATATATTCTCATTCACACCTATATCTCAGCTTGCTCTGGAAATTTCTTGAAAGGAAAAAGAAATATATTTATGTAGTAACAGAAAAAATATTTTCTTCTTAAAAAAAAAGAAATAAGAGAAATGTTTTGAAGAGCTTGCTATTGGTTAAAATGACGTGTATTTTATAGTATTCTCTTAGACATGGTTGTGTTTTAATCACAAAAAACATTTTTTTTCTTTCGTTTCTCTTGGTGAAATGTATAGTTGGAAAAAAACAACAAGCAGAATAGGAGGCGAGAGAAAAAGAAATAAAAATTTTGCCATTTGACAAAGGTAGCAAATGAATCATTCCGCCAAAAAAAACTGACGACATCGTTAATAATAAAAATGAAATTAAAATTTACATCAGTCTCGTAAGCCTCTCAGATCGTTTGCTTCAGTTATACTTGGTTGTGGTAAGTTATTTATTAAAATGATTTCAAGATCAAGCTATCGAATTTTGAATGACACATATCTGATATAAATATGCTTGGAATACGAGTACAAAATAGGATAGCAATAGTAACGTTAAATACTTGGCGACTTCATATTTGCGATCTATAATTATATATTTGCCATAGAGACATTGTTGGTCACCGCCTATGCTGATTCTCTGAAAGAGCTGAGAGAATCAACTTATTAGAAAAGGAGTATTCTACCAGAGAAAGTCTTGGTATTAAAATCGTCTTATTTCAAACAGACTTGATCATTTATATAGTTTTAGATCTGCAGCGTTAACTTTGTAATTCTTCTAGATTGTTCGTATCAGAGTTCAGTAGGAGTTGCAAGAAGCTTGATGAAAATAGATTATTGACAAATACTTTCACTCAAACGAAGTTCGAATTCTATCGGGTCTAAAGAAAACTTGTCGAGCTCTTTACCTACGTAATTCAATCTTGATGATATGGATGCGGGTGTCTCTTTTTTTTATATACTGACCCATCCACACCCACTTACACTGACTCAGATTCACTCACATCTACACCCACACCCTAGTGCACACGATTATAATCAGAAAGTCTGGCGCATGGATAGCTTTCATTAAAATTCAGTCGTCATGTGAATGTTACAACGAATTTTTATTATATTTGTAGAATATTTATTATACTTATTATTTGAAAATATTCTTTTATATAAACATGGCTTCAAGTGGAAATGCTGACGCACAACAGTATACACGTGTATCAGATATTGTCAAAGAACCGCAAAAAATGCTCATGCCAATTCGAGGATACGAAGAAATGCCAATAGTGCCATTGGAGGAAGCTGTTGCACCACTTGTTTCCATTTTACCTCAGATTCAAGACTATGCTTATGTTGCGAAGCAACGATGTGAATCTGTACCTCCGGATGATTTAACACAGGATGAATCAGCTTCAATCATGCTTTACTCAATGGAATGGGAACCACATGAAAAATGTTTATATTTTGCCCTGAATGCAACTCTTCGTACCGAAGATAGGCGAAAATTAAAACCATGGTTTTCGTATTTGAAACTTATTCTTACAGCACTTGAAAAATTACCATCCACACGATGCTATGTATTTCGCGGAGTGAATTTAAATTTAAGTGAACAATATACTGAAGGAAGAACATTTGTCTGGTGGGGATTTTCTTCATGTACAACATCGATGGGAGTACTTGAAAACGAACAATTTTTAGGCAAAACTGGCGAAAGAACAATGTTTAATATCGAATGTGATAGTGGCAAAGATATCAGTCGTCATTCGTATTTTCAATCGGAGAAAGAAGTTCTTCTTCTAGCAGCTCGACAATTTGAAGTAGTATCTTGTCTTCGACCAGCACTAGGCCTTTATATGATTCAATTAAAAGAAACAAAGCCTCCAATTACTCTTTTACAACCAGCTACGAAGCAGTCTGTGCAGATTAAATCATCATCAAGTAAGAGAAAAACTACTTCATCAGTTGAAATATAAAATGTTAGATATCGAACAATTTGGTAGGAAACTACTTATGAGTCTGGAAGTTATGATTATAGCTTATTTTCAAAGAATAAATTGTCATATAATCTCTGACTGAATTCTATATATGCTAAAATTTTTAACACAGCTATGTGATAGTTTGTTATGTAAAGGATAACAATCTTAGAAGTAAGATATAGATGGATATTTGGGCGTATTTACGACGCTTATGTTTGGTGTTTTTACTTTCCGAAAGAATTGCGAAACTAAATAGATTTCAAACAGTATGCTTTAAAACAGTACCAGTCAGAGTTTTAGATTGTACCATGTAGATAGCATTTCTCTTACAATAATAACCAACTTTTCAATATATTACAAGATTAGTTGAACATATCTGACAGTGAATGCCATGGAAAATAAAATAGATACTGTTACAAACAGCATAATAATAAAGGCTTCTCAATTGAGTTTAGTAATGGATCTGGTGTACTAAATGTGCTAGTTGAGACAGAGGAGTCTGCAAAGAATATTACTGTCTATAAGAATATAAATAAAATTTGTTCAAATGTAATAATCAATAAAAAACAATGATTCAAATCTCAAACAAACGGGAAAGCCTATTTATTTTTGTGTAAACTTGTGACTTTAGTGTCTTTATTATTGTAAGTTCTGATTTATTAATTTTCTAAAAATATATATGATGTATCTGTTGAAGAAATATAGTAAAATATATTTTAGAAGAGAAAAAACAACGAGCTGAAAAAAAACTATTATTTTTTTAGCTGATTTTTCAATCATTTATTAAATCATTTGCAAAAAACTTTATTATTTTTTTCTCTTTATCATTCTTGTTTATAGTTATTGAAGAGAAAAATATACCGCAAACAATGACTACTTCAGTTCCACCGAAGGCTAACAACGACAAAGATAGCGCTAGTTATATTACTAAGGATTCACCAAAATCAACATACGAAATTACAAAACCTGATACAACACCAGGTATGTTCTAATCGAACCAAATTCATAATAAAATTTGTTCTTAGATCTTCGCTAGTTCTTACCTCAACGGATTAAATATTTAGTTGACTATCTCGTTAGTGGAATGCAAAGATGAGAGAATGCATGATGAAGACGGCATAAAAGTTTTTGTAATCACTCTTTATATTGTCTTCAGTCGTTCTTTTCTTGTGATAGTAATGATTAGTTAGTATTCTGTTCATATATAGTATGATAAATCAATGAAATAAATTGTATTAGAAGATATAATCCGCTTAATATACCAATTGTTTAGTTTCTCAAAAATTTAATGTGAATCGATCATTAAATCCAAATTGATTACTTTGAAAGTGTTATCAAATACGCCATTTTGTTTTGTCATTATTTTGATTAGATAGATCTAGTTTTTAATGGATTCTTCACAAGTTTCCATGAGAGATTATGTCGTGACATAAGTTGTATCTGTTTTAAATAATAGTTAGCTATCCAAATTGTCTCATTTAGAAAACAATAAGTTTGAAAATGTTAATAAAATCATATTAATTCTGATAAAGATTATACCACTTAATTAGCAATTTGAAAGCTCCAGAGAAAAGCTGAAAAATGTAAAACGAATGATGAAAAGTTTTCTGTTTGCAACGCAAGACGACTATTCGCGATACATGATTCCTGTGGAACCTATTTTCTTAATTCATTTATGACGTAGTCAGGAAATCAACGTATACAGAGTGCAATAAGTTTTGCATCTAAGTGATAAAAAAGTTCTTACGCATACCTAAGAATAGATATCAAAAAATACAATCATCTTCAATGTTAAAACCGAAACTTAAATAAATTATTTGAAATATATTAGGACGTTTACTGCATTACGTCATGCGATGCTCACTACTTTTTGATACCTGATAGAATCCGACATACAGAAAGGCATTCATAGAAGAACTCTGCTGTAGTTTCGCCCAATTTCCATCCCCAACTTGCCCTAATGTCAATCGCTTAGTCGTAACAATTCTGAGATAAGGGATCATATCATGTTTCCAAGAGATTGCTAAAAGCAGATGAATGCGAACAACGTCTCTTTAGAATCGTAAGTATAGTGCTTATATAGTGCAATTTCTAGATGTGTCCAAATGACGTTGATCTTTAAGAGAAAAGACTTTTAATCTTAATTCTACACCACCAAAGTGTTAATATGCGATAGGAGTGATCCTGTATTAGTGAGATTATATCCCTATAAAGAAAAGGAAACTTTTTGTAATTTTCAAACTTACAAATATTTGACGTTTGATATCTGTAGATTTTGAAGTTTGACATCGATGAATCTGTGTAGCATATCTAGAAATAGTCACTTCTCTTTCTACATGCATCAAGAATTCTTCTCCAAGACTTTTTTTATAGAAAGAAAATTATCATCCGCATTTTTTATTAAGAAAAACAACAATTTGCGAAGCCTGATGTCTATAAGGCGCTTTATTGTAAAGGTCGTCATTGTACCAAGTGCGGTAGATGTCGTGACTGGTATTTTACTGGGGATGCAGAAACTTGGAAATGGATCCGCAATTACAAAAATTGGACAGAAGAAGATAAAAGTCGTTGGCTCCATGATCGCATTAAGCAAGACTTCGAGCGTCATGATAGTGGTACCTGTAGTAGTTTTGTTGATGCTGATTTTGGTCGTGTTATTAGTCATTTTTTTATTCATGATATTTGTGTGTGCGATGAAAATATTGTTATATGACTCATCACTATAAATAAAACTGCATGAGCTTCCATTTTTAGTTGGCATCAAGTTTAAAATTTTAACTGGTTATTGATACTGCTCACATAGGATGTTACGAAGTGGTGTTGTGTCAGTATAAAGAATAGCGGTTGCGTAGAGCAAGACGGATAGTTACAGTTTTGATTTAGTGATATCCTTACATTTTCTTTACCGTCGTCTATCAGCCAAGACCCGATATTTTAAGGGTGTATGTGAGCTGGTGATTTTTAAAATAAATATATTTTTTTTCGTGTACATGGTATTTTCAAAAACATTAGTCTTCGGTGAAAATTTCCATAGAGTCTTTATTTGATCGAAAATGTTTTATCGAGAAAGTTTAGTTTCGTTTTTAAGTTACAAGAAATATTTAGAAGATTTAGCTCAAGAAGTCAGTCGTTTTGAATTTCGTTTAAAAGAACAAGTCTTTATATTAAGGGGACTCCCCCTTCCCTGAGTGAATTTTTCGAAATTTATTTTTCACGTCTAGGTATATATATGGATGGTTTCTATATGCTGACTGTATTTGCCAAGCCGAAAACCTACCTTTTATTGGTGAAAAATCTCGAAAAGTTTTGTTTTTACTGTCAAAAAGTGCTAAAAATTGAACGAAAAACGCATTTTTCTCAAAATCCATTTTTTAGCAAAAATATAAGGTATTCCCCCCTTTTCTCCAAAACGGTTTAACCGATCGAGCTCGAAATTTTTTTGGTAGTACTTCAACGAAATTGTGGAGTGTTTTTTTTCCGTCAATATCTCTTACCAATCAAGTTTGACAGGTGTCACAAAAAATCTAGCATTCTGAAAAACCAGGTTTCCAATGAGATTTTCAGTATTTTGCTTCCCATTCCGTGAGTTTTTGGAATATTTAAAAAAAAAGAATACATCTCACAATTGGGGCTTGCCACCTGCATTATGAATTTCAGCTCAAAAAATTGAAATTTATGGATTTACCGGGGGAAACTGTAGGCTATTTTTGGACCTTGAAGTCTCCAGAAATCTATGAAGACGAGGTCTGGCAACTTTGAGTCTGCGACAATTTTTGCTCTACTACCTGAGATCTATCTACTCTGAAAGCCTCACGAATTTTCGCTTTGCCGTTTCCTAGAAACCCCGGAAAGAAAGGGATCCCTTTAAACTTCAAGATTGCTTTTAATATGTATTTCTAAACTATCTCTCATTGATAAGCATAAATACATCAAGTTGAATTATAATGATTTATATGATGTTTCGTGTGAATTATAAAAGTGAAAAGTATTTTAAATTTGAGTTTCAGTGATCTGATTAATAAGAGTGCGCGTATATGATCATTTGTTTCGAAATATTTCAATCAAAAAATAATGCTTTATAGAAGATACTACACTTTGTAAAGTACAACAAGTTGTTGTTGCGTAAAGATTGGTATGATGAGCGTGTTGCAGTTTATTGAGATATTGAAGTATTATCAAAGAAATCGTTTTAGTTGAGCAGAGTTTTTGCAATTTCTATGGAGGACGAAAGATTGTTTACAACAGCCGTTTATCTTTGAAGTATAGTGATAAATAGTAATGGGCCGAATGGAGTTAAAGAAAGAGTATGAAACCTAAGTCAATATTTCAGTTAGACCGTGTTCGGCTCGAGATGTATCGATTTGACATTGCTGGCATAGTAATGCTTATAAACGACAGAAGAAAGAGTCATTGACTCTTGAACATAAATAGAAAGGTTATCAATGTACATAAGTTAGCTTTAGCATAGACTTTATCAAAATTTATTATAATGATCTAAAAGATCACCAGCGATCTCTGCAAATCGTACTTAGACAATACTAAAAAGTGTAGTCATTTATGGTGGATACGGATGTAGTTGCGTGCAGAGATCAGCTAGTCAAAGACTTTCACCGATACCCTCACCTTCTCAAGCACACAATCATGAATATACTAGTTTTACTTTTCCTCATGTAAAGTTCTAGTTGATGGATCATATTGAAACAAATTTCAATGGTGTTCATTGAATATCTATTGTGATAATGATTAACATTGTTATTCAATGAGTACAAGACATGAGTAGAGTTCTGATGATCATTTTATACATGAATTACTTGTCACTATAATTTTTGTCTTTCAAATAAAGTTCTTATCATTTTGACATAAACTATTGTTTGCTTTAATTTGCAATTGTGAAATATTACAAAGCCTGTTGATTAATTTACTCTTTAATTATATAAACAATAGATTATTTATGTCTTCTCTGCTTCTGCATTATCAAATATAAATGGTTCATCATCTACCTTTTTTCACATATATATGCGTCATCATCTTTGTCATCAAGTATAAATAATTCATCTTCTTCTTCGCCAAACTCTCTATTATACTGTAGTGAACGAATACGTTATTTGTTAAAACATGAAAAACATGAATAAAGAAATGTGCCGAAAAGAAAACAAGTTATTTGAACCGATAACGAAAAAAATAGATATCTGTTACTGATTAAATAGTTTTATCCTCTTTCATATATTGATAAAGTTCTTTTGCCAATGTGTTATGTTGTTGCTGGAGTTCTTGATATCGTTGAGTATCTTGTTCATTTAACTGAAGAATATTACCCATATCTTGCATTGTGAAATATAATTTCATTATTTCCAACGCACGATCTTTTTTCTAAATAAAAATAATTAAAGACATTTTAGAAAAGAGATTAATGAAAACTATACGTCATTGAAACTTAAAGCCATGTTTCATCAAAAACTATCTATGGAAAGTATCGGGAAAATGAGCAAGACAAGATCATTTCAACTGAACAGCCAATAGCTTAAAAAGAGAAGGAGAAGGAAGAAAAACTGTTGATATGTTAGTTTTTTTTCTCGACAGGCAACTAAGCAGACTAAACTCTTGATTATGCTCATTTTTCTCCGGTTATATTTGAATATCGTCTGCACTGTTAGCACCTAATAGTCATCGGTTTTAGCGAAAATAAGAAAAAAATATCTAGGTAACGAATGTTTAACGTTCTTATTTGTAATTATCCTATGCAAGTAACGCTCGCCCGAGGACACGCTTAGCTCTTTCTCGTAGAAATGCATCGTATTCACACTTACTGGAAAAACAACTGAAAATCTTGCTCTCCTTTGTTTTTTTCTTACGCTTAGCATATACTCGCATCCTACTCAGAGGTAAACGTAGATCAAAACATATTTGAACTGTCGGTACTGGCGACTTGTCGAACTTGCCTTTAACGCGAATAAGTTAAGTATCAGTAATCTTATACGCAAGAAAGTCAACAGTTTATGGTTGCCACATTCTGCACCATAAATAGGGAACCTTTGGATACTCATAAAAATGCATTACACAAAAATTCGGTTTCTGTCAGTCCACTTCACTTCTCCCACTTGACATCCCCCCCCCCCTTCCAGTAGTCTGAGCAAATGAGGCGGACATTTGAATTCCCCGCATCGAAATACCTCAAGAAATGTCTTTCCCGGTAAATCGGTCTTCGATGTTTTTTTGACCCTGCGGACACACAATCAAGCAAGAAATCAGACAGCTTATGTTTACTAGACTCTTCTCTACAAAAAAGAGAAGATCTGGAAAGATCATACAAAATCTTCACACCTTAAGTAATAGAATAATTTAATGTAAACAATTCTTTATTTTCTATGAAAAAAAAAATCGCGAAATGTCCCGCATATGCCCTTTATCAAAAGAATTATACAACTATTTATAACAACTAAAATATAACTTTTTTTTCCTATATATAGTCTTTTATTAAAATAGCCACGTATTCTAAACCATCCAAATTTATATATATTCCAATCTTGACTAAATTCTCTAACCAGCTGTTGCATTTGCTTACAATGAATCTCACGAATTTTTGTCGAACACATTGATGAAATATGTTGATGTGACAACAAATCACAGGTGAGGTACATCATGTTAGTTATTTTTCGGCAGGTTTTCGTGATTGTATGTTGTTTACAATTAATTAAATAACTATATTTTAAATCTAGAATCTTTGCAATTTTTTTTATTTCCATTTTTTTCTTACTTTTTAATTCTTTTTTCTTTTCTTGTTGTTGTTGCTGCTCTTCATCACCTGTTGACCTATTTTAAAATCATATAAATATAATAAATAAGAAAAACTGTTTAAAGTGTGTGGGTGTGGGTGATGAATCGGAAGAATACACACACCTACATTCACATCCACACCCCTCTTTTGCGGAAAATTGGTCTTCGATGTTTTTTGACCCTGCGGACAGAGAAGCAAGCAAACAAACAGCGATTTATTGCGGCTAGACTCTTCTCTACGAGAAAGAGAATTATATAAACAAATAATATACGTACCACGGTTCTGCGTTCAGGAATTGATAGCCCTTTGAAAATAGCAAGTTTCGACGGCATTTTTGTTTTCAAATGAATCTAAAAAAAGAAAATAGTAATCTGTCTACATGAATATATGTAAATAAATTACTGTTTGTTTTCGCTTACACGTCGAATCTGACTATGGTTACTTGCTTAGCGGAGAAGGATATATACTGTTCGAGGTAAATCGTTATTCTGAGATGGATTAATCATACATTCTGTTTATAGTTTTTGGTAGAACAAATTAGAAACAACAGATAGATATGGAGAACATTGTCAATCTTTGCCTTTTGATTTTTCGTGTTTGCTAAGTTAGACTGACAACATCACTTACTAGTATGATATTTTTGTTGCAGATAAAACATAGATATATAGTTTTATACCGACTAAAATAAAGAGAGAGACAGCGAAAGATGAAAAAGGAGACCGTTCAAAGTAATATGTATCTGGATATATAATATAAATGTGAAACATTTCGATGCCCTTCAATAAACGAATAGGTGACTATAAACAAAGAAAAGTTAAACAAAACGATGAGTATAGAGAAAATTCAATACTAATTTTAGATGCAAAACTTATAAAAAGCACCTTGATGGAAAACAATAATAGCTTATTAACTGAACACATCTACTGCAACATTCAATATTTTTTAAATTGCCTTCTTTTAATAATTATTATTTAAACCTGGATGTTCATGATCATGAATAGCAGCTGAAAATAACTAATAAAAATACAAAAACCTCTTAATAAATTTTAATCTATTTTTCTTTCATACTAATGCAATAATTTCAATTTGTGCAAATATATTTAATAAACTACTTTTGATTAATAAGGGTGTGGGTGTAGTTCCATCTTTTATTTACCTACACCTCAACATGCCCTCAATTTTTCAGAATCTAATAATGAAAGATATTTAGACATTGAAGCAGTTTAGATCCTATCTTTTGGCGATAATTAGAGCTCGATGATTTGTGCCTTTGGTTCAGAAACATCCACTTGGTAAGCGATTCTTCTTGAAACAGTTAAGTTTTTTAATCTTCAACTACGACTTTCGCAAGATATGAGTGCTCTGTAGACAGCCTAGTCTAAATGAATCTTGATGAAGACAAAGCTTCGTATTAGAACTGATCGAAATAATTTTCCTGGAAAACTTGAATGTTTCAAGGAAAATGGAATGAGGGTAGAAATCCTTTTAAAATTCTCCATACCTCATCGAGCTCTGATTATCGCCTAGAGATAGGATTTAAACTACTCAAACACCTAAATATATTCCCTCAGAAGAAAGATCATGTAAAATAGATAGTATATCCTTCGGTGTTCAACATGTAATTCTTAAGTTGAGGTCTATTGAAACTTTTAGTATTTTTTCAATCTTATCTTTGTAAATATTATCAATAATAAATGTGTCTAATAAATGTAATGAGAAGACAAGTTGTACATAGAAAACTAAAAATAATGATGATAAATTACAGCTAGAAGAAATTGAAAAAATAAGAAGAAAAAGTATTATTTCAAACGATTAAAATCAAGCCAGTATAAATCATCTATATTGTATTGAGAGCACGCATCAGAATTTGTCTAAAAAGATATTAATTTCAAAATAAATTGAATGTTTGCAAAATAAACCTAATGATATCACAAATGAATTTGAAGAATATAAATATTTGATAATAAATTCGACGCTATAATCATCCGTAATTTTTTACTTTTTTGTAAATATATTCCTTTTCTACTCAATAATAAATATAGATTAATATTTACATATATGACATTAGTTTATTTTTATTAAAAATATGATTAGAAAAGAATTTAACATTTCTTTTGTGCATCATACGGAAGGCAAACGATTAAGTAATACTTCTTGTTGTGATCGTTTTTTTAAATAATTTTTTGCTTTTTCAACATATGTTTCTAAATATTGAAAATTGAGTTTTAAAGGCTTTCTTTGAAGCCAAACTTGTTGAATATCTCCCTCTTTAGATATTTGTCGCCATGTTTCTAAATTTAATTGTAAATCATATTGCCATGGAAATGTACTCGTCGTTTTTGGCGATATAAGTTTTGCAGTATTTTCAAGTGAATCCACTTGAAGTACTTTCGATAAAACATCAAACTATAAATAAGAAAAATTTAGATAGTCCTAATTTTTTTAATCAATTTTCACAAGAGTAGATCATAAGAATCTACATTATTTTAAGGAAAAATAAGTTAACTTACTGTTGGACAAACAATATGTGAAATAAATCCTATTTGTAATTGTGCAATATCCGTTGATTCTCGATCAAATGTTGATTTACTATCATCATAATGTATTTTTTCTAGATCACCTTGCATAAAAAATTCTTCCATTATTTTTTCAGCTGATTGAATATAAACTGGCCATGGTTTAGCAGCATTTGAAATATCAGCAGCATGTAACAATGTTTGTAATAATGTTTTCGAATCTGTCACAGTTGTTGTACCATTTGTTTCTTTGAAAAAGAAATATGTTGACATACGTTCAACAAGTGATGCATGATTTGCCATATCAGTTGCAAGTACAAGAGATATAACAAGTGAACGAAATGTTCGATATTCCTCAATAGTCATATTTGACCAAATATTAAAACGTTTATCACGTAAAAGTTTAAATATGGAACTTGAATGATGATTTTCTAGAAAACAAAAAAAATTCAAACAGATTCTTAAAATTTCTATAGCATACCTAATACACTAGAATCATTATAAATCAATGCTAAATCACTTCTCGTTTTAACAAGATAATTATTATTTACACCTGGATGTTCATAATCATGAATAGCAGCTGCGAATAACTATAATAAAAATACAAAAATCTCTTAATAAATTTTGATTTATTTTTCTTTCTTACTAATGCAGTAATTTCAATTTGTGCAAATACATTCAATAAACTACTTTTGATTAATAAACAATGTGTTGTCTGAAGAACATCAGCTCCATGATAATCATTATGATATGCGGGTCGAAATTCTAAAGTAAAAAAAACAACGATTATCTTATTATTTTATTTCTATCTGATATTACTTGTATAGCCTTCAGTAAGTGCACGACCAAAATTTTTCAATACATCAATATCAATTCGATAACGTGATATAATATCATGTGCATCAAATACAAGTAGAAGAGTAAGTAAAATTGGATCACTGTATTCCATAATATTAAATGACCAAAGATTTAATTTATTAATATCAGCAGGTAAATCAAATATAACATCTAAACGTTCTTTTGTATGTTGACGTAATTGTCTTTGTAATGCATTAACAAATGATGATGCTTGAATAATCGCTTTTATAGATTCAAAACGTCCTGTTGCTGTTATTGAACGTTGTTGTTTAGATGAAAATGTTTGTTCTAACCATTTACTTATTTCTCCATCATTTGATGTTATATTTATTTCACTTTGTCGTGTATCATCAGATAGAATATCAACAAGATTATAAAGAATTCCTTCGGAAAAAAAATAAAATAAAATATTCAAAATTTTTCTGCTTTTGAAATAAAAAAATAAATGGAATATTTGACATATGTCAAATACAGAATAAAAAATGAGAAAATTTTAAATTTCTATTATCTACGTATACAATTTTTTTAACTTACCATCAAGTTCTTTACCAATATTACCCAATATTTCTACATGTTCTAACATACCTATAAAATTAAAAGTAAATTTTGTTGATATTTATTATAACATTTATGACATGCCATCATTAGCTAAGCTTAATTTAACTTTGTGTACTTGTTCTGTAGCCATACGAAGACGACCAAGAATACTGACTGTTGTCATTGAGGAATGTTCTGGTTTTTCTCTTGCAAAATTATTTAATCTATTCATCTTATTGGAAATTGAAATGAAAATATGTGTGTGTTTGTGTATAATAAAATTTATCTAAAATATTAGCTATCTATCTTCCATCTATATGTGTGGTAAGAAAAAAAAAGGATAAGTAATTTCCAAGACACGGAAAAGAGAAAAGAAAGGATATATAAATTCATTATTAAATATAAAAGACTTTAGGCATTACGAGTTGTCATTTATTAGAAACTAAGTAGACGAGTAGAGTAAAAAAAAATACTAGAAAAAAAAACCATGAAATATTTTTCCTCATTAGAAATGCTTGACTTTATTCTCGAAAAAATAAAAGCAATTCTATTATAATCATATTCTATATTAATTTCATCTATATTAGCAATTGATTCATTTCATCAACTTGTTATTGTTGTTATTATATTCTATCTCCATTAGTTTGCTATTGATACTCTGACTAATCTCTTTTTTTCCATCCTTTCTTTTCTAGGAAATGAAACTATATAAAGGGAAAAAAATAACAAATATGAGAAAACAATATCCGACGTACCATACTACCCAAAGAAGTTTCAAATATCATTCAAAGAGCTTGATGACATATAAAATCAATATATATATACACATTAAAACGAAGAAAAGTAATAAAATGAAAATATCATTTACTATCGATTTTCTTTTTCATTTGTAATTTAGTTTATCCTCTTATCTCTAAGAAGGGATATTAAACGTAATTATATTGATGAAAAGAAACAATTTTTCTATAGTTAAAGTAGAATTACGTGGTAACAATCTTAAATTTTTAAATTATATTTTACCAACTGAATTAGTTGATTTTCCGTGTAAAATATGAACTAAACGATTCGATAAGCGGATATCGTATGTTTTCTATTTTATCGACTTGTAAGACGAACTAATGAACGTTTAATGGTTGATATGAAATACTAATGGTAACAATTAAATTGGATTCATGCTAAGATGTGTTATCATATATAAGAGTTCATTTTAGATTGGATTACAATAAATTGATTGATATCAAACTTCATAGAAGACCCATATATAACAATTCTAATTTAGATTCATAAGAAAATAACTATTAAGTTTCAATATTTCTGATACAAATACTAATTGATATCAATTGATCAAGATTCAACAAATAAATAATTTAACTTGTGCATTTATGTAATACTATTAACGAAACAAATCTAATCTATTGAAGATTTTTAATGATAGACTAAATATGTCTTCTAAATAATTTAATTTCGATTATATTTATTAAAAAAACAGTGGTATATAATCAAAGAGAAATAAATTCAATCATTTTAGAAGATCAAAGAGAAAAAAAGCTAATAAATTTTCCTCTTCGATAAATATTTGTATATGTATGTAATAAAATTATTGAAAATTAAATTATCATCTTTAAAATATATCTCGCTAATGCTTTTCCATTATTCGATAGATGTCAGTCATATTATGGAAACACACTTTAGAATATAATGATGGTTATTTTTTTTGACGAATCAATATAAGATCATTGTCCATTTTTAGTTCAAATGAGAGAGAGAAGAAAAGGAATGAAAATATGGCATCGACATATTTTCTTTCTTTGTCAATTGACTCTTCATCAATGTACTTCCGATTATTCACATAATAGAGATTTGTATGTAATCATTTTTAATGTCTCCTATTACTATTATTTTTAAATAATTTTTAAGAGAGAGAGTAAGAAAAAAGAAAAATAAAGTCTCATATGCATGTTAGTTATCGACATTATCATGACAACTGTTTGTCCTTGATGTTAGTCTTTGTCATTGGTATATACGTAGGTGCAGATAGACATAGTACGGTCGAATGACGTATACCAATTGCATTAAAGATGGCAACAACGACATCGACAAAAAAAGAAAAATGTGTGTATGTGTGCTATTATTGACGCTGTTGTTTCGACTGAGTTATTTGTTGTTGTTTATTCGATTTCCATCGACTGCTTATCAGGAATGTCGTCGAAGCAATACTTTACATAATGAAGATATCAGAGCAAATTTCTTTTCTTGTTCTCTTGTATCGAGATTTCTTTACTTATTCTTCCTCACTATTTAGCAGTCGATTCAGAAAATAAGAAAAGAGAAGTCATTACCACCTTTCTTCTTTCTCTCTATGTGTAGATCTCTGTTGGGTGTCATCTTCTATTCTTCTCTGTTTCTTGTTTATCTGACAGTACCATCGTGTCTATTTTCTTTGCCTTGATAATCAAACGACATTCAGGGGAAAAGAAAGAAAAGATTGAGCGACATAAAAACTATCATTAGTCGTTTTTTCTTGTAGATGTATGATGTCGACTATTGAAACAAATCTTAAGAATTCGCCGATTATATCTACATCGGGTACATCATCATTATCTGCACAACATATAACTCCACCACCACCATTATTATTACCGATTGCAGCACCGTTAACACCAACAACATCATCATCACCATCGACGCCATCGCCATCACCATTTTATGATGATAGACCAACTGAAAAATACTATAAAAAAGAAAAACAAATTTTAATTGAATTTGATCAAATTGTTAAAGGTAAAATAAACAAATGTTTTTTTTATTATTAAATATTTTTCTAATTTAGTACGTTAGAAAAATTTACCCTTTTTCTTTGACATATTAGTAGTACTGAGAATGCAAATATGGAGGAGGAAAGATATCAAGTTCGAAAAGAGGCAAACCATCGACATATATACATCTTTTTCCATCTTTCATCAAATATCTTACGTTCGTATAGAATATTATATATCAACAACAATCGTACGTGAGATGTAATGCCTTACTCTTGTCGTCCATTGACATGAATAGACGTTGTTGATGATGATGATGAATTGAAGTCAACAAGTCAAGATTAAAAAAAAAAGAAATATGAGATTGATTTATGTATAGAAAATGACAAAAGAAGGAAATAAATGCGAAAGATCATTATTGAACGAAGTCAATAACATGACAACCCTGAAGCTATTATTGAAAGATTTTATTAGGAAGCTTGTTGAATCACGCATTAATATTGCAACGGATATTATTATTTATTAAGAACTTCCAATACATGTTTCCTTTTTTTCTACATTATGATAATTGAATATCGTTTCTTTTTTTTTGCTAAACATACTCAATTATAAATCATCATCAATACATCGTTTTATCATATGAGAAATCAAAAAATAATAATAATCAAAAGACTATCCCATCCTCTAATGAACACCTTTCCAAAACAATACGAGACAGAAAAGAAAATGAATGAATGAATGAATGAGGGGAGGTGGTAACCGCCCAATAATGTTGAACATGTTTTGCTTCAATACAGTTCAAAATATATAGACATAAAAACAATTGCTTGTCATTATTCTCTTAGCGAATAGACATAGAATGGTGAATTATACTTGTGGAGTAAAATCAACAAAAACTACATTTCATCATTCAACAAATTTACAATTGAGTTTACTAAAAAAATCTTATACACGTTATAGATTTCGTAGGAGAATTTTCTTAACTGAAAAAAATATATATACAATTCTTTTTTTTCTCTTTTATTAGAAATTCGTTATCAATTAAATGAACAATTAAAATATTTGGAACAACGTATTGATACTCAATTATCAATACTTGCAGAAATTCAAGAATATTTTCGTCGTCGAGCTGATGTTGAACTTGATTATGCAAAAAATTTAGATAATTTACATAGACAAATTGGTCAAAAACATCGTGCACAAAAAGCAAAGTTTGAAAATATTTCTTTGAGAAAAAAAAACGATCATTTGATTTTTTTTGTTATTGTCTGAATAGACGAGAACCTTGGGTCTTTCATTCTATTTCTAAACTTTGGGAAACAATTGTTCAAGATACTCGTACTCATGTTAAATATCATACGATTATGTCTGATGTTTGTGGAAAATATATGTTTGATAAATTTAATGAAATAGTCGAAGATACTCGACGAATGTTGATGAAAGTAAAAAACTACTAAAATAAAAATGTTTATTTATTTTGTCGTTTTCTCTCTCCTATAGTGTAAATCAGTTGGTATTGCCAGTCATGAAGATATATATAAGGTTCTTAATGAATTAAAGAGTGTAAGTAATGTTTTTTTGATTATCTTGTTTAGTGGTTGTTTATTTAGACAATGACAACTTATCATCAATATCAAAGTGAAAGTAAACAAGCAGAACAAAAACTAAGAACTATTCAACAACAACTGGCAAAAATCAAAAGTGTTAAAAAACAAAAAGCAATGGGAAAACGAGTTGAAAAGGTATAAGTTTTGTTAACATACTATCTATTTATGTAAACAACATTTTCCCTTGAAACTCATTAATATAATTAATGATATTAGAATTCTTTTCACACCTAATATACGATACCAAATTGCTAGTATGTAATAGAGAAAATATTTCAAGATACTACTGATAAGCTCCTAATTCCCATACAGAACTTTCTAGTCAAAGTATACTATAACTTAATTATTATTCGATTGCCTAGAAAATATGTAGAATATGCTGTTGTCGAGTTTTGTTGAAAATGTCAAGTATCATTTTTTGACATACTCGCGATTGTTGATAGCTGTTTAGCTTGGGGATTATTGATAGAAAGAAGCTGCCTAAGAAACAATGTACTTATATAATTAATTCCAAAAGAATTTCTTATTTATAGAGACAAATGAAATATACTGAAACAAAAGTAAAAGCATTTAAAGCACGTAATGATTATTTAATGACAATTGAATCAGTCAATGCAGCTCTACAAAAATATTGTTGTGATGATGTACCTGATTTAATTGATTGTATGAATTTTGGTTTTCATACATCCATTGCTAAATCTATACAAATGTATTTATCAGCACAAGAAAATATTAAACGTGGTCGACAAATGTAAAAACTTCTTTTTTTGTTTTATTTTCTTAATAATTTATTCTTTTTTTTTATTTAAGAACAATTGAAACATTAAATCGAGCCATTGGAGATTTAGATACGGTTGTTGATAAACAAAAATATCTAGAAAATTATCCATCTATATTTACAATAACAAAACGAATTAAATTTGAACCACATAAAGGTGATGAAGTATCTGCTGTTAATGCTCAAGTATTAATACGTGATGAAATGCAATCACGTTTTATACAAATGCAAAATCGTCTTGCTTCATTAAAAACCGAACATGATGAGGTTTGTATTGATTTTTTATACACGAATAAACTGCTCGAGGTCTTTCATTGCAAAAGATAATATTAATCAATGAGTAGAAAATTGATGACGATATATCAACTGATAATCTTGAATAGATTTTCCTTAGGCAAGGACAAAATATAGTTATAGAATTATGATTAAATTATATACACATGATTGCATTTACCGTTTTCAATGAAAAGAATATGAATTTCATTTCATGCTAATGAAAATGATTAGTACAAGTATTTACTAGATATAATTCAAATGTGTACTTATCTATCCTTGAAGATAATCATGGTGTATACTTCACTGAATGCATTATAAAATAGATTTTATTGGGATCATTTATTGTTCGATATGTACTAATGATAAAAGGTAAGAAGACGAAAGACCTTGTCTGAATTGCTATTACAAATTAAGCATATATTTATATTTATATCATCAAAGATATCTTATTGATAATTATGAATTTCTATTTTTATCTCTCATAGATATTTAAAACAATTGAAGCAACTGAACAATCATTAATGGAATATATTAATACAAAAAATTCCGATGTTTCCGATCTTTTCAAAGATCTAAATTTACCACAAAATACTTCAAAAAATACACGAAAAGAAATTGAAGATTATTATGTTGAGGTATAAATAAAAAAAATATGTCATTTTTAAAATCCTTTATTTCTTTTTTCTATATAGAAATTCAAAGAATATACTTTAAGTAGTAATCTTATTGCACGTTTACAAGCACGACATGATATTATGCAAAAAGCATTGGGTGCTGCATCGGCTGGTAGTGCTGAAGATAAAAAGTATGATACATTAGATTTTTCTGAAGAATTAAAATTCATTAGTTCAAAATTTCATAATGCCCTTTTATACGACAAAATTGATTTAGACAGAAGGATCGCAAGTACATTTTTACTGAAATTCTATCGTTCTGATTTGCGTATGATAATAATAGATCGTAGTTCTCATATAATTATTTATTAAACAAGATATATTTTTGTTTATCTTGTAATTTGAATAATTTTCTAAATAATATTTTATCGTGAAATTTAGTCTTATACGTCGTCCAATAAAACCAAAACAAATTGGTCGTGCACCCATACTTGGTCGTCCACGTTTATTTGGTGGTAAACTATTAGATTATATTCAAGTTACACAACAACCTATTCCATTAATTATTTCATCATGTGTTAGTGCTATCAATCGACTTGGTTTACATAATCAAGTATGAAATTTTTATCAACGAAAAAAAAACACATTTGTATTCGAATGATTTTTATTTAGGGTATTTTTCGTGTACCCGGTGCACAAGTTGATATCAATCAATTTAAAGATGCTTTTGAAAAAGGTGAAGATCCATTGGTTAATGTAACTGGTCGTGATATGAATTCAGTAGCTGGTGTATTAAAATTATATTTTCGTGAATTAAAAGAACCATTATTTGCTCGAGAAATGTTTGATTCATTTATTTTATGTATAGGTATGTAAATATATATATATGGAAAATAGAAAAAATATGAATCTATTCTATTTAGTTGATGTTGAATCGGAAGATAAATGTGTAGAAAATCTTTGTCAAGTTGTGAAACTTCTACCTCGTCCAATATATATTGTTATGCGTTATTTTTTTGCATTTCTTAATCAGTAAGTTTTATTAATTGGTTGATTAATAATAAAAATCAAAAATTTATTATAGTCTAACAGAATATTCTGATGAAAATATGATGGATGCATCAAATTTAGCTAGTTGTTTAGCACCAACACTTTTGCCAGTACCAGAAGATAAAGTTCAAGTGCAATATATAACACATACAATTGAACTTATACGAACAATAATAACACATCATGAAGAAATCTTTTCAGCAAGTGATGATGGTCCAGTCTATGAGAAATTTGCTATTACAATACCAATGTAAGAGAAATTAATCTTAAGAATTGTTTTCTTTTAAAACAAAAAAATGATATTTTATATTTTTAGTGAGGGTGAAGAAGATGAAGATGATGAAGGTATTAGTGAACGTTCAATGAGACAATCACCAAGTGATGATGGTATATTATTGTTTTTCTTTTTTTTTGAGACAGAAAGATTTGTATTATTAAAATATTTCTAGCTTCACAAGATTCTGATTATTGTACCGAAGATTTTAATTTATTAAATGAGACTGATGTTTGGTAATAATTGAGAAATATATATATGAGCGAGCATGTTTCGCATGGCTTTTCGTACTTCCCTTAAAGCTTTTTCAGTGTTTGCTTACCTATATATTTGTGTCTGATAGAAATTTTGAAAAAAAAGATAATTTATTTTTTTCTTTTAGAAATGGAGATGGTGCAAGCAGTGGCATTGTTTGATTATAATGGTAGAACAACTAAAGAAATATCATTTAAAAAAAATCAAATTCTTTATATTTATAAAAAACTGAATCATGAATGGTGGTTAGGACATATAGCTGGTAGAAAACAGTCAGGATTTATTCCTGACGGTTATATCAAGCTTAAATCTAGGTTGGTATTTTAATAATGTGACCATATGTTACTGTCTAGATAACATCTTGTCATCTTTGATAATATTTTCGAACATATGTTTTTCATATGGAGGGTTTTATTTAGAAACATATTTGATAGAGTTTATGAGAATCAACTTTGTATTACAATATGATAGTTTATAAATCTCTTGTTATTCGCTTGTTTGAATCGGTCATTCGACAGATTTCTAAGCCAACCTATATAGTAAGTCGTAGCGCATAGAAAAGGAATTATGAAAATCAGAACATAAGATATATCAATTGAATATTGACTATTATATTAGCGCATGTTTCATTTCCAAATAATCAAGTAGAACAGTTATTGTTATATTCTATTTTTCAATTTTTAGACGCCGAGATTCAGCTCCTATTCAACATCGTCCTTCACTTAGTATAGAACCTGTTCCATCACCTTCATCTCATTCAATTAATTTAACAACAACATCAACAACATCAAATGATCAATCAGATATTCCTAATCCAACATCATTTATTTCTAATATATCTTCTCAATCATCTAATTTTTCACTTGTTGATGAACAACGTCTTCAATCATCAAAAGAAAGTGAAATAGTTGATGTTGATACTGATATTGATCATGAAGACGATACTTATTCATCTCAAAATCTTTCTAAACAACCTATATCTAATTATCGCACAATCTATGATATTTTACCATCGAGATCACCTCCATTATTATCAACAAATGACCATTTTGATTTAACATCTTCATCATCATCATCTTCATCATCATCTCATTTAACATCAATAAATGATCAACAAATAATTGATATTGATTCAGCATTACGTGAAGTTTTGTCTGGTATTCGAACTGTTGAAGAATGTCATGCACAATGTTTTCGCTCAATATCAACTTCAAATACACAACAAGAAACTGATGCACCTGATCTTGTACTTAATCTACCAATAACAACTGGATTTGTTACACCACCAGCATCAAAATCACTTGATGAAATTCTATCACCAATAACTAATAATAATAATAGTTCAATAGTACATTCAACAATAATTCTTGATGTAACAAGTAAATCACGTTCAAATTCACCATCATCAGAATCTATCGAACAAAAGAAAATGCCACCACCGATTATGAAAAAACCTGAAAAAACTTTACAATTAATTAAACGTCTTGGTTTACAACAGACAACCGAATCATCACCAACACATTTCAATGCTATACATCATCAACAACCACTTTCAGTTTCTGGTTCACCGAAAGTTACAGAAGTTTAAAATATATTATTTTTGGTGCTATTCGTTATGTTTATTTCTTTCTCTTGTACATTGTTTTGTTTTTTTAGCGTGTACAAACATCTATATGAGAGTGACACTTTAATCTTAGAAAATCAATTCAAAATGATGTTTTCTTGTTTTTTTTTTACCCACTGTCTATATACATATTCTTTTGTACCGAAAATTGTTTTTTTTCTATAATGTGTTTTTTTGTAGAAAAGAATCTCCTGTTAAATAAATCAATAGAAATAATTATATTATATTTATTTGACTTGTATTAGAAAATGAAAAGATACAATTAGTCAATTGTGAATGATAATATAATTTATATTTACAAAAATGTGCTGTTTTGTTTTTATCAGTATATGATTATTATATGAAATTTTTTATTTAAAAGAATCTGCTGAGATATAAAACATAAGTTAGTTAAATTATATTTCAAGAAAATATAATGATTCATATTCTTTATAGAAAATAAAAATGATTATTTCACCTTCAAATTAATCCTTTATTCATATAAGCAAAAAAAGAGACTGTCTCATCCTTCAATCCGTTTAACACCGATTGTTTACTTCATCATCATCCGAAATTACGTTTTGTTATTTATACAAATAAAAATACTTATGTCATCCTTTTTCTTCTTCTTCTTCTTTTTAATATTCGTTCATATTCTCGAATATAATTAAATGATATATAAATAAAGACAAGGTAATCAAGACCGAAAATTTGTCGTCATTCATATAACCATGAAAAGAAATTTATTCTCCAAGGTCATACAACATTGTTTCAAATAAAACAATTTCACGACTATGTAGTAATTGATTTGATTATTCAAACAATATATGTATACGTGATCCTCTCTCTATCTCTTTATTCCCGACAGAGATTTGGCTTCATTGAATACTTTCGTTAAAAAAGAAAAAGAAATGAGTAGGTGGTTTTGAAAGAACAAGATAAAAAAAAAATTCACTATCGATAACAATGATGTCGTTATACATTTCAATTGTACAAATAATGTTATTCACTAAAGATCATTATTTATTTATATTATTATATATATATTTCTTTTGTCTTCTAACATTTGTGAATTCTTGTAATATATGGAAAGCATCTGATTGTCCACAACCACCAACTGCTGATGATGAAGAGATTGTATAGTATTGATTTTCTTATTCGATTAATTTAATTTGTATTATAATTATTATTAGATGAAAGATGATTTATATACACGTGAACAACTTTTTCAATTTTGTGATAAAGGAAAAAAATATATTGAATGTGTTAATAAACAACTTCAATGTTGTGATTTAAACAGTGAACATACAGGTGCTTTAGCAGCATTTGAAGTTGGCCTTCAACAAGCTGTAAGAAACATTTTTGAAAAAAATAAATTATATCGAGAATATATATTTTTCTAGGGTTGGCGATTAGGTAGATATTGTGCGGGTCTTGGTGGTGATTCAATAATTCGGTATAAATGTAAAACGACGACATCACCACCAGTACGAACAACTACGACAACAACTTCAACAACTTCAACTATTCCACCATGTGAAGTCGAAGAGGTTTGCAAATATTTATTTTCTAATTATCATTTATAATAATATACTAGGCTGGAAAAGAATGTAATGATATATTGAATAGTCGTTTAAGATTTAAAAAAGATTGGACTGTATTAGAAAAAATTCGATGGTGTAAAACAGTAAGAGGATATATCCGATGTGCCGATAAATATATAACAAATTGTTCAATTATTGACGTTCGCGATGATGTTGAGCAACTTTCAAATTTTATGAAACATATTCAGAAAGAAGCAGATCGAGAATGTCAAGGTAGAAAACAATAAACAGTTTTATTTTTCATTTAATTTAATTTAATTTAAATATTTAAAGGTGGTTTTAAAGGTTGTGACAATGCAATTACTGATGTACGTTGTACACATAGTTCAGGTGATTATTATAATGGTAAAGTATTTGGTTCAGCAATACAAACTTTAATTATTAATTGGTACTTATTTTTCTTTATTGCCTTGATATTATGGTGGAATCGATAGGAACTTATTCTTATTTAAATAGATAACGACATTATAAATGTACTTTTTTGTTTTGTTTATCTTGTTGTTATTGTAATTTCTTGATTATTTAGTGCTTTCAAAAATACTTTTCGTTTGTATTGCAAACAATTACTTGTTTATTTATATCGAGATATTTTTATGTCATTTGAAAATTAAAGCTAATATATCAATCATACGACATGCTTGAAAAGATAGAATTGTTTAGATATGACACGATTGATGATATTGTTCATTTTCTTTAATATGTAATATATTGGTACAAAAAATTCAAGAGACTTGTGATGGAAAACTTTTCGTATTCTGAAAAAACTTGTTAATTAAAGAAATGATGTGAAATTCAAAATATTATGGTACATCAAATTGTGAGAAATCGAAGCTTTAAAATAGATTACTATAGGCATAGTCTTAGTTGAAGTACACTCTTACTCTTATCTATATACTAATTATTATGCTAACTACGTCAAATGATGTGTCGAAGGTATGGTGTGAATAAATAAAAAGATGAAAAAAATTATCACGTACAAATTCTGAAATATTGTACTATATTACAACTAGTTGTGATATCTAGATTCAGAAGTTAAGGTTATCCTGCAGTCTTCGTCAAACTTTGTTTTAGTAAAAAATTTTCTTCTGTAATATTAATATAAAATTTCAAATAACCATTATTAGATAAATGATCCATTCATCTTCATCAAATTATCTATTGCAATTATTCATCATCATTACTCATGTTCATGACTGATTTTTCGCCATTTATTCTTTCACAATTACATTCTCTCATGCTTAATGAAGCATTACTTATTCACATATGCAATATTTGACCTAGAAATGCTTCATATCTCGTTCATTTCTCTCGTATATACCTCTCGATATTCAGAACAAAGAAGAATTACAACTATAAAAAAATAATTTACTCAAGTGAGATCTAGTCGTCGTGAATCTCTTCAAGATATTTCATCAAGTATTATGATTGAAATATATAACTTAACTGTCACAAATCTGTTGATATAGTTCAATTATTTTAAAAATTTCTGTACTGATCTACCTTAATCTTATTCCTCTTTATGTTAGTGAGATACAAACTATGAAAGGGTTCTTACAGTTAAGTCTTTCTCAGCCTATTAACAAAAATGACTTATTGTGATGTTTTGTAGTAGACTGAAAAGTCAATAAAATGATTATAGCTCTAACATGAAGGTTCAATAATACGAACGATTCGAGAGTTTGTATTTACACGGTTAGTTCTATATGTATACAAAACAATAGGTTTCCTCGTCAGACTTTTTTCTTTTGTCTAAGATTCAGTTGTATTCTAATTAAAAATCTGCGATTATCTATCATCAATCCAGCAAATATTGAGTTTTGAAAACATTTAACTCATACCCCTTCAATCAAATAAGACATTGTATGGATTCCCACATTCTTAATAAACAAAATATAAAGATTAATTTGTCCTATACACATAAATATATATATATATATTTTTCTAATCAAGCTGTACATATATAATGAATAGAAAATAAAATAAAATGAACTGAAATTATTTTGTGTTTCGAAATAATCTCATCAAAAACTGTTTGAACCAAGGAAATGATGTACTGTTATAACAATAGAGAGAAAGTGAGAGAGAGAGAACCAATGAATAAGAATGGACAGAAAAATTATCGCATTAAAAAGAAGAACAAAAAGAAAACATTTTTCGCTGTCGTTAAAGAAGTAATTCTTTTTAAAATGCACATATTAAACAAAAAGAAAAAAAGAAAGACAAACGGAAAGAAAAAATAACCTCATTCACAGTTACCATACACGAAAATATTAGAGAAAAAACGTTTTATTTCAAATTATTCTTGACCAAAACCTTCACACTCTTCAATAGCAAATAAAAGTTTTTCTTTTAATATTTCA
This sequence comes from Adineta steineri, assembly GCA_905250115.1. Lineage (NCBI taxonomy): Eukaryota > Metazoa > Rotifera > Eurotatoria > Adinetida > Adinetidae > Adineta > Adineta steineri. The sequence continues at coordinate 151,674 of CAJNOI010000063.1, read as the reverse complement.
TATTTTTTATATGGTGGTAAATCTAATCGATTGAAACATGTATGAGATCGAGGTAATATATTATCTTTGCCATATTTTTCTATACAAAACTTTTGTGGACCATTTGATCCTAAAGAAAAAAAAATAGAAATCATATTAATTATATGAATTTTTTTTATTGTTGTATATAAAATACCAAGTAATTCAGAAAAACCACCAATCGGTACACGACATGTACCAGTAACAAATTGTAATAAACGTGCACGTTGTTCATCAGTTATTTCACGTACAAATTGCCAGAACCATTGAATTTGTTTAGCAGTTTCAGTATAATTCTTATAGATCGTATTATGTTCCCAATCATGAATATCTATTTTTGATATACCACATAAAAGTAATTCTAATTCACGTTCATCAAATATCTGAATCCATTGTTGAGGAACAACCTAAATAAATTACCCGTTATAGAATCGATTTTGAGATGTGAAATCATCTGTTAACCCTATTGGTATTCTGTCGACGTTACTTACGGTGAGTAGTATTCTAATATTTTCTATGACAGCTAGAAAGATTTTATTTATTGAATAAAACATAAGTTTCACACATTATTCGAGAAGATCTCTTAACTGACGATTGCGTGACTGTAATACATTTCTTTTTTGAGAGTGTTCTATATTCAATGTAAACGAAAGGCAACATCATGTCGTATTAATTATATAAAGTGTACTCAATTCAAAAACTCCATGTTTGCTGAAGAATGATTTCTATACACATCTTATTAGTTAAATAAATCTCTTTGATAATTTATTTTTTTCTTCACAATGTACGAAACCTTATACATCGAAATATATATCTTACCTCATTAAATCCATGTAAAAATGCTTTTGTTTGTTGTTCAACTCCACGTGTAAATCTCCAATTAGTCATTAATTCGATATATTCAGCTTTATTTTCTTCAGTTAATTTAATATCCATTCCACCTGGTTTTAATTCAATATTTTCAATTTTTCCAAGTGATTCAAATGATGTACTAAAATATAATTCGAGATTATCATTATCATTTACACTATTTTCACGTATCCATAATAAACTATTATAAAACTCAGGATCAAATGATTCTAAATCATGTATTGTCAATGTTTTTCCAAGCATACGTTTATAGAATGCTAAACTAAAACCATTATCAATAAATTTTCCATGATAAAGTGACATAGCAATAAAACGACCAATAAATCTAAACGGAATACATTATTATATCGAAAAAATAGTTTATTTTTGTTTGTTACCGAAAATAATGTAGATGATCAGGATTCACTGATGATGCTGGATTTATTTGAAGATAATAATTATTTTTATTTGCATATTCAAATAGACAATACATTGGATTAAGTGCTTCATGTGATAAACGAAAAAACCATTCACGTGCAACACCACCATAATCAAGACCTTCTTCACCTTTAAATGAAAGATATAAACGACGACGAAGTTCATTTGATTGACATTGCATTATATGAGTAAATGAATCATGAAATAATTGATCTCGACGTATAGTTAATTTTAATTGTCCAGGTGTTGAATTTGTTGAACATAAATAACGAAATTGTCGAATTTTACTTGGAAAACTACGTTGATAATTTGGAGTAGCATCACTTGATTCATCATTAGACTAAGAAAAAAAAAGTAAATTATTTGAAGAAGAAAAAGAAAGAAATTTGTATTTACTAGCATAAGACTAGCTCTTGGATCACGAAATGTTGATGTTTTTGTATTATGATCAAGAAAATATACTTGTCCTTCTTTTGTATAACGCATTTCAAAACCATTTGGCAATGGCATATCAAATATATTACTATCCATTCGTCGTGGATCTTCCCATTGTGTTGTTTTAGATATATGATTAACAAAATATGTTCGACCTTGATTATCATGCATTTTTTGCCAACCTGAAAAAAAAGTTAAATTCAGTAAATTTATTAATCAACAATTATATTACCTTCTGGTAGAGATTGTTCAGTAGAATCTGAATTTTCATTTAAAGTCGCACTTGTATCCGAATTTGGTAGAAATCGATGTTCAAATTGATTGAATACCGAATGACTTCGAGCATATTGATTTTGCCATTGAGCTACATTTGATAAATGAGTAGCAGTTGGTGGTGTCCATGTTGTTGTTCGTGTATTATGATCAACATAATAGACACGTCCACGTGGATCAGTACGTTCTTCCCATCCACGTGGAAGTGCATGTTGTTCAAGAAACCATGTTGTTCGACGACGATTATGATCAACATAATAAGGACGATTTTGACTATCAAATCGAACTTCCCAACCTGGAGGTAACTAAAAATAAAAAAATTCTATTTCGTTTTGAATTTTATTTTTTTATTCTAAATCAAACTTGTTGTTTAAGTTGTGCTAAAGTTGTTTCATTTGTTATTGATGTTTGATCTGTTGATAAGTCTGTTTGTACATCAGAATTGACAGAAGCAGCTGCTGCAGCTCCTTCGACAATCGTACCATTTGTTTGATTATCTAATGGACGTCGTCTTGAACGTGTATTAGTATTATTTACTGATCGTGATATCATTGAACGTGTTGTTTCATTTGAATTTTGTATTTCAGAACCGTTTTCTAACATCGAATGAGTTGATGATGGACGTGATTGTTGTGTATCCTGAAAATAATGAATTCAAAATTCTATATATTGAAACCAAAAAAATCTATTTTTTTTGTGCTCTACTTGTTGGTTTCGATTTTCATTATGTTGTTTAAGTAGAGAACCATAAAAAATCAATTCAACAATACCATTTGCAAGATTATTTATTTCATTTGATCGAAATAATGATGTTGATGTTGTCGAATTATTAAATGGTAATTTAACTAGATATGATGGTGTTGTATCATTATTAATTTGTTCTGAAGAATGATATTCATTAATAATTGTTTTAACACTAAATTGTAATTGTCCTATATCATGATTACCAAAGAGACGTGTTGGTGCAAGAATTTTTAATTTGATTTTTGAATTTGATGTAACAAGAACATCAAATGATTCATTAATAAGTATTATTGGTGAATTAGTTGTTGTTGTTGTTGTTGTTGTTTTACCTTTTTTACGTATAATTTCTGTTCGATATGTATATTTATTATCAACTTCCATATTAACACAAATATCAACAAGTTTATTTGATGATGGTAAACGTACCGAACAAATTTTAACACGTAATTGTGAAAGAGATTCATTTGTACGAATATCATCTCTATCTGGTGAAGATGATGTTGGTGTTGATGGTTGAAGCATCACCGGGATTCGTATTCTTTTATTTTATGTAATCATAATAGAAAAAAAAACTGAAAGAATAGAACCAATCATTAGATTAAGTTTTTCTTTTTTGCTAATTACAATTTATTTTTGTAAATATAGTAAAGTGTACTGAAAAGTACCTTTTGCTCGTTCGATCAACGAATGATGACGAAAAAATAGATTGTAAATGACAAGCAACGAAAGGAAAAATAATAGCACATGTTTACCTTGCTATTTATTTGTCGATAGAAGAACCAATCAGAATCATCGTTATTATGAAGAAAAGAAATAGAAATAATAATTATATAGATAATTTCTATTATAAAAGAATAAATGCAACGCAAAATATAATTATTATAAGTAATGAAAAAAAAAGAAAAGGACTTTATTCTAGTTACGTAGTTTTTAATAGAAATTAAAAATAAAATGTTCTTTTTTTCCTATATTTTATTAGAGCAGAACGATTCAAAAACTCTTGCAATAATATTGTTTTTATTTAAAAAAATGGTACTTTTTAAAATATAGAATTTTATCTAATGAACATAATATTTATGAGATATATTTATTAGTTCAATGATATAGCTATTTTAACTATTCATCGTAACTACTATATGGATTGAGTATTATTGTTTCAATGCTAATAATAACACTAAGCCCTAGTCTTCATATATTTATCTAATACTTAATAATTACGAAGGAAAGAATACTTCTCTAGGTGTTTTAATAAATGGTACGATAAACGGATCAAATGAAGAAGTTGATAACAATAACATATGATGTTATATTGTAAACCAGGCTTTGAAATAGAAAACTTATTTATATCTATGTTATATAAAAAATGAACTACTTTATTTTATATTATAAAACTAACTTTGTTTAAAAATAGAATTGTATACTTATTAGCATTTGAATCGCCTACTTCAAAGTTAATTTTCTCTACTAATCAACAAAACAACATATATGTATATACGTAGACAGCCACATTATATCATCTAGAGTAAAGTGAAATATTGCTATATTGATATATCAAGGCTTCTGTCTTTCATGTTTATTAGATTTATTTATATTCATAAAAATCTCTTATCATATATATAATTCAGAAATATTACAGGCTTTGTTTTTTAAAAACTACTACTGGATAAAAGTTACAGTCTATAACTCTATCGAATAAAATTAAATTTATATACTCTGAAAGTCATTTTTTTTGACGCATGTCTTTAAAATTTATTTTATTACAAACATACATGATAGAACTGTCGAAAAATATGATTTTCAAGTGCATTAGATATTACTAATGAATATAGAGAAATGAACTCTATAAAATTATATAAATTGTTTAAATAGCATAGCTATTATTATAGTAGAATCTTCGAGATTTATTTTATAAAATAAGATATTTTGTTAGTAAAGTATACATGATCTCAACAATGAATATATTAGTAATTGATTTATATTTCAAAACACTTTCTAAAATAAGATAAAATCTTATTTATATTATTTTAATTTATAGTAAAGAATGGATCGATTTAGTCACAAGAATCAATCTCACAATCAAAACTTATCGAATCCTATATTTTCAGTTTAAATCTAAGGAAGATTTAAAGAAATATAATGCAATCTTGATCACCTACTATGCAGAACCTATATTTAAATATATTAAATTATGTGACCATTTATTTTGTCAATGTATAAATGTCACCATCTTCATAGAGTTAAGCATACCAATTATCGGAACTTCGGTAAAATACAATCAAAGATTTTGTATTGTTGAACAACAATATGATACAATGAATTCTTCATAGAAAGTTTATTTATTTATATCATAAATTTCGTCGAACTTAAAATTTCAGCACTTGTATAGAAATTAAATGTTATATTACGCCATATATTCATTCGATTTCACTATATTTTAGATGAATTCTATCAAAATTTTGACTTTAAAATGTTCAATTAAGTGGAGTTAATCTAACTAAAAACATATCGAATTTACTCTTCTTTGATTGAATATTCATGAAAATGAATTTTATATAATTGCATGTTAGATGTGCAAATTTCTTCTACAATAATCTTTTTAAAGTCATTTCATGTGCTTCGTTGACTTTATTTTAAAAGAGAGTAAATATTAATGTCGGATGCATTGCAAAATTTATAAGTAATACGTGGAATTTTTTGAAGTACATTAAAATAAATAAGGGGTAGCAACGTTTTTTTGCTTGTCTCACTCGAAAGTTGGAAGAAAAAATAGTTACGACTTTTTAAAAGCAACAGACAAACTTCAATTATCGCAGAAAGTTAAGCATAGAAAACAAGTAAAATGAATAATAGAATAGGTTTGTTTTTTTTAGAACACGAGCTCCTAATATTTTGTTAATCATGAATATTAATAAAAGACTTACAACGGAGTGAATAAATTAATGGTAAGTTTAATTGTTAATATTTAACTATTATGAAATAGCTATTTACAGCACATAATAATATCATACAGAAACTGACGAATACACGGCTGGTAATATTTCATATGCTTTTCAATATTGTAAGAAATTGAATTTTTAGTTAATATTTGTTTATACTTCCAGCTCACATACTGAATTAATCAGATTTAAATCAGTACAGATCTATGACACGATCCTGAATATAATGATGTGGGGAAAATCCCAAAGTTAATTTTACTTTCATTTCTAGCATACATATTCTTGTACTTTATCTCTCAATATAGGAATACGATGGGTTAGATGTGCGACTTTATTTTTTAGAAGTATACTATTTCCTTTTCATAATTATCTTAATCAGACGTGGCCCAAATCTAAACCGTTCGATGAATTGAATTTGCGTGTAGGCTTGACTATAGCTCAAGTATGGCACATCGACAGGTGAGCCTTTCATATATAATATTCACTAAAAATATAACATGAACTAGGAGCGTTTTGTCCCTTGTGATTCAGTAGAGTGTAGATATGGTTTCGACTCTACCTCACCCACATCTGTATCATCCTCCATTCATACCCTCGCCCACTTCTTCACCCACACTCATAGCCTTTCAGTTATGAAGTTTCTTATATTATTTCAGATATAAATAAATCATGTCGAGTTCAGCAAGTAACTCATCTCATCATCGAAAGTTAGCACTAATCATTAGTAATGGTAATTATAGTCGTTCAAATAACAAAATAAGTCATAGTACTAACAAGGTCAACAATTTAGCGGAAAAACTTCAAAGCATCAGTTTTAAAGTTACAAAGTATACCGATATACAGACAGATCCAGAAATGTTCGGAAACGTTAAAAAATTTGCAGATGAAATTACAGATGGAGACATAATCTTGTTCTACTATTCTGGTCAGAGTGATCATGTGAATAATAAAAATTATTTGATACCTATCAAGGATGATATTATAGAGAGTGATAGAGATGTTGAAGATATTGCTACATCGGCTGATAAAATACTTGAACGTCTGGTAGAGAAAAATACATCATATATCACTCTATTCATCTTGGATTGCTGTAAATCATATATGCGAAAAGCTGGATCAAAATCAAAGAGTAAATAGCATTGTTAAAAACTCTAACAGATAATGTTTATATTTCCTTAGATGCTACTGAAAGTAAAGGTCTACGTGAAATGAAATTAACTAATGGAGCATTAATTCAATTTGCTTGTGCTCCTAATCAAACAGCTCCTGGTGAATTATATAGCAAACATTTATTGAAAAATATCACAAAAAGAAAGGCTACCATTGAAAATATTTTTCACAGTATAATGAACGATGTATACGAAGAAAGTAATCAAACACAAAAACCATTAACTATAAATGGATTACATAAACATGGGGAAACCAATCTTAATAAACAAATTATCAGTACGTAAAGGATGACGTTTAGATTTCATCAAAAAGTTAAAATTGTTAAGCGATTCCTTTTCATATGAATTTGAAAATAATTATTTTGTGATTCTTACTTAAAAGTGACAGTACATATGTGTAGATTACCTTATAAAATATCCTTTCTTTATCGTGTTATATTTCATCCGGATAGACAAGAGAATATAGATTCCTATTTTGAAGAAAATACTCGACAATATATGTAATTTATATTAAAATGATATGTTTAAATTCTTTAGAAACTTTATTAAATTAATGAAAGAAACACGCTTTTTAATTTATAATACAATTAATTTAAGTGATATGCTGAGTTATATTTGCATTTGAATTTCAAGTAGATAATGCGATGTCTAAAATTTTCCAATATACTACATATTTTTATTGTTATAGTGATACCAAATATAGTATCTGATGCTAAATGGCAATCTCAAGCTCATACTATTGCTGGTGGTCTTGGTCTTGGTACTGACATGAATAAACTTAATTGTCCTCAAGGTATTTGCATAGATGAGAATCAAACTATTTTGGTTGCTGATATTTCAAATCATCGCATTATGGAATATACACGAGATAAGAAAGAAGGACGTAGAATAGCAAGTAAAACTACAAGTGGATACAATCGTGGTCATTTATCTGGACCTTTAAATGTGATTAATGATGCTGATTCGAAACGTTTTATTATTTGTGATTCTAATAATCGACAAGTTTTACAATGGACACGAGGAAGTAGCAAAAAGCCCAAGATAATGATAGACAATGTCGCATGTAGTGGATTAGCTATGGATGATGAAGGATCTATCTACATCTCCGATAGTCAAAAGCATGAAGTGAGACGATATTGTGCGGGTGAACGAAAGGGAACAATCGTTGCTGGTGGTCATGGACAAGGAAGTCGTCCCTGTCAACTTAATCATCCAACATATATTTTTGTCGATCGAGATCAATCTGTATATGTATCAGACTCCTGGAATAATCGTGTAATGAAATGGACGAAAGGTGCAAAAGAAGGTATTGTTGTAGCTGGAGGTCAAGGTCGCGGAAAGAATCTTACACAATTGGATTGTCCTACAGGAGTAACCATTGATGCATCAGGCGCAGTTTACGTAGCAGATCACTGGAATAATCGAATAATGCGTTGGGGCAAAAATGCCAAACATGGTGATATCATTGCTGGTCATAGATACACTTCGGGTACTGGCTCAAATCAATTAACTGGTCCAACCGGTTTAGTATTCGATGAAGCTGGTAATCTTTACGTATCTGATTCGTACAATCATCGAGTGCAACGATATGCTATCAAAGAGGATTGACACTGATTATTGTTCGTTTTCTAATTTAATGATGGAGTGATTATTGTAATTTAAAAATATATCTTAGTATATCAATAATATAAAAATAAAAGCCTGCTTCTTATTTAAAGTTAAACTGAAGAATAAAAGAGATTAAATCAAAATGATAGGTGTGTGTAACATTCAATATCATATTTAATCAAAGCTTCTTTTTATGAACATAATCGATTGTTGTTGCTGTTTGCAAATTTAGATTTTTAAGATTTATAAAATAGTATCATAATTCTAAAACTCGCAAAGATCTTGTTCATCGTCTTTTAGTTCTACGCATCATGACTAGTGAATACAAAAAATATGTTTATTCTCTCTAAATAAAAATGATAGAGTTCGCAACGTTACATTGTTGTTGTGAGTCATGGTAGTATAGTTGTTTTCATTTGTCTAGTTCTATCCTATAGAAAGACAACTAATATAGATGGGAAAAAATCTTGCTTTGTCGGCTATGATACTGCATTTTTTTCTAAGAATGGCAAAATCTCTTATAAATACCTCGACAAAATAGCATCATCATTCAACAGAATATAATTCATTCCATCAACTTCTCAAAAAGAAGATGGCAGATAATTGCAATCAACACAGCGTTGAAAGTAAGAATAAAATAGACTCATCCTGAGAGTATAGGTATGAGTGAAGATTGACACATTTTACATCCTAATTCATCTTGACTATGTTAGAAGTACGGCTAAAGTTTACAAGAAGATATGCCATTCTAGTAAAAGAAACTAACTTTGATCAATTTTTCTTATTTATAGAAACTGATACATCAAATGATATCGACATCGCTCGAATTGTTATTGTTGGTGCTGGTCTCTCTGGTTTGACTTGCGCTCGAAACCTAACACGTCTACTCAAGAAGCGACCACATCAAATTACAATAGTCGAAGCACGTGACAGAATTGGTGGTCGAACATTTAGTATTCCGGAACTCAATCTTGATTTAGGTGCTTCGTGGATCTTCCCAGATCACACTGCCGTACGTGCATTAGCAAACGAGCTAGGTATTAATAAACTGGAACAATACGAAGGAGGCATGTCACTTGTAGATACTATGAATGGTACTTCTCGTCCAACGAGTATGGGTAACATTCATGGTGGCGCTAAACGTCTCAAAGGTGGAACTGGTAGTTTATGTGCAAGTATTCTTAATGAACTAACGAACCGAAACGAAGCAACAGTTAATATACAGCTAAACTCACCTGTTACCAGTATTAATTATAATGATGATAAATCTATAACTGTAAAATTACATGATCATCATTCTATAATGGCTGATTACGTAGTATTAGCTTTGCCACCTAAACTATTAATATCAACTGTACAGTTAACGCCAATGTTACCATCATCTCTTATCGAACAACTTAAGAAATGTGTCACATGGATGGCATCTACATGCAAAGCCGTCCTTGTATATGAACGTGCATGGTGGCGAGAGAAGAAATTAAGTGGATTTGCTGTTTCACGTCAACTCAAAGCACAAGAATGGCATGATGCCTCCAGTGCAACTTGCAATGCTCTTTTTGTTTTCTGTCTAGCTAATACTACCAGACAGCAAGTAATCGATGCTACTGTTAAAATATTTGGTAGCGATGCAGAAAATCCAACAGCTGTGTATATCACTGATTGGAGTAATGAAGCATTTACATCCTCATCAGTCAATGATGGTAGAGGTGGTCATCCACATGTAACTGATGTGTGTAGACAGGCCTATTGGAATGGACGATTATGGTTGAGTAGTAGTGAAGTAAGCGATACCGATAGTGGTTTTCTTGAAGGTGCTGTAACACGAGGTATTCAAGTGGCTGATCAACTAGCTGAATTAATGTTCAAAGAGAAAACTAAATCTCAAAATGGAATAGATGTGTAATTATAGGCATGTTTTTATTTTAAATAAAATAACCTCGATATATTTTCATTATTAAGAGAAATAATTCTCACAGTAAAGTTAAATGTACGAAATCAATCTTATTAACAATGTAGCAAAAGAAGAGTGACAGACTAGGAATATACTCACATCAAGTGAATCAAAACTAATCATCTTAGAAGTTTATGTGGATAATTTCTGATTTTTTCCGTTAACTGGTCATATAATAATAATTCTATTCGGCTCATAATTGCAAGTATCCTAATTTTTGTTCTTCATAAGTTCTTTTTGAAACAGTACAAACATATTTCTCAAATCGTTTTATTGATTATACAACAGTTAAATATTCATGTGTACTTTTCGTAATTTTTCATATTTCAATACACTACCAATATTTATTAATGTGGTAAAAAATAATCCATCACCTCTTCAAAAACCATTGTATGGTAATCAAAATTTAAATTTGTACGCATTTAAGTGACATCTACAATATGATGAAATGATATTCGCTATTTTTTATCGAGAGTAACTGAAAAGCAAAATTGCAAAACTGTAGGAAACATTAACAAATTTTAAATCTTGATACTCTAAAGCTTTCCATTTAAATTCATACAAGTCACATATATTATCCTCACTGAGTATTTTTATTTTAGATAAATAATTATTTTTCTACTGTATTTGGTTTGAGTATATATGATAGAACTTACTGTATATAACTTCTATCATTTCATATTCAAAGTTTGATTTAAAGGAGTTAAAAATAATCGTTATAACACTAATCCTACGATTACAGTTACAAATATGGATTATGTTAATTCACTTCTTTCTTCGATTCTACGAGCAAATACAACATCTGTTCTCAATAAACTTGAAGAGCATCGTCAACGACAAAGTACAATAACATTTCAATCAATACTATTATTATTAACAAAAGAATTTAATAGTTCGACTTGGATTGAAAATATTAATAAAGGAAATCAAGTAATAAAACATTCAACATATATTTCAAAGCGTTATAAATTAAAAACTGCTGATAAAACAGATGTTGATCATTGTGTACTAATTATTCTACATTATATTGTATCTGTTATTCATAAATATAAAATAACTGATAGTGATTCAATATGGACAGAAATATTAGATAATCCATTAACAAGAACAAGTTCAGTAAGTAGAATTATGATATTAAAAAGTAATTAGTTTCGCATTTATCATTTTAGTTTTATGAATTTCTATATAAAAATCGGATTATTATTCCGGATGCGATATGCACACCTGTTTTTGAAAATCGTTCTAGACTGTCTTCTGAAAATCGTCCTAGACGACATCAATCTAGACCTCAAGTACCTGTTGATAGAATGACATTATTTCTACTGGGTTTTACTGATGGAAGAGGAATGAGATCGCGCATGGGAATCAAAGATTATGAAAAATTATTTTCCATACTTCGACAACAAGAATCATTTCATAATAATCATAAACCTGAACGACTTATATATTTAATGAGAACACCTGAAGAACTTTCATTATTCTTATCTCATTTTTCTGATTATGATCTCAATAGTATTGATTTAAAGACAGATTTTACTGTACTTGATCGAATTATTAATATGAAACCATATTTCTATGTCATATCAGACGATAATAATCCTTTACATCGAAGGTATTCTGAATGGTTAAAACCACGATTAGTTGCTCAACAGGAACCTAATAAGTATCCAAATGAAATAACTAAATATCGAACAGCACGTCTCATTAATCTATTTCGATCAGTTATCCTTCGAGGTGGACAAGTATGTTTTATATTTTGTTTTTCATAACTATATCTAATTGAGAATATTTTTTAGCTATCAAAGCTTACGTTTAATGTTTATACAGATGCACAATGTCCTATAGATCGATTTTTTGTAACAACAATTGGTATCTATGCATTAATTGGTTTACGTCTAAATGATATATATCCACGTCGATTATCTTTTCAATGTGATACAAATTTTATAGCGCATGTAATTAACGTATCAAACGCATTTCATCCAGAATTTCAAGAATTTATTTTAAAATATCTTGCAAAATCTTATTCAATTATTCATACTAAAAAATTTATTGAACAACAACGAAAAAATGAAGATGTTCATACACAAAAAATAAATGATCAATTATTTCAAAATCTATTAACATTAAAAGAATGGTGTCGTTTAAAAATTAAAGATATTATTTGTTCACAAAAACATATCGATCAATTAGATTTATCACGATCCCTAACAGATTATTGTTCATATGGCCTTCTTTCTTCAAATTATGCTACGAAATGTATTGACGAAGTAATTAAATAATTAAATAAATCTTCTTTCTATACTTGGTTTTAGGTCACTAAACACAACGGAAATGTTCGACCATTGAAAGAAATCGAAAATCCTCGGTTACATGTCGATGAAATTGACAACTGATAATACAATCATTTTGACTAGAGTAATCTAATTTGTTTTTTTTGTAATATTTTATACTCAAGAATATTTTCTAATCTTTTTTTTTCATTAATATCGATCGTGTATTTACATCGATTTGATCGATTGTATATCCATTACACGATAAATAATTTGCAATCTCAACGGGATCTTTCGAACGAAAAGAATTCGTATGTGTCATTATAAATGGACATCCATGAAGTGCTGGAATTTGTGAAGGACTCGGTTTCGTTTGTGTTGATGTTGATGATGAATGTTCATAACCAACATGTATATACATAGGTTCATCGTTAGATGAAAGATTTTTTGTTGATATTGATGCAGAATAAACTTGTGGTAACATGTATTTATCAATAATAGCTTGTCGAAGTTCATTATGTAATATTGTTAACACTCCCGAACGATAATAAGTTAGAATTGAAGAAAATATCATTGCATCTTCATCAATTAAAAATGAATTATCAGCATCACGTGAATGAAATGATGAGTTTATTTCATTATTAATTAATTTTGTTAAAAAACTATTCGGATATTGTTCTAATGTTTGACGATATATACCAAAAATATCACCATTTGTTAATTTAAATTTTATTATATCTGACATTCTTTTTTTATTTAATCTAGAAAAAACAAATAACAAGTTAACAAACAAACAAATAACTAAACAAAAATAACTTTTCCTAAAAAATAAATAAATACTAAGGAGGCATACGCATAGCACCATCTAAACGAATATTTTCACCATTTAAATAATTATTTTCTATTATATTTTGTGTTAATCGTGCGAAATCATCAGGTAAACCAAGTTGAGATGGAAATGTTACCATCATAGCAAGTAAACTTTTACTTTTATCAGATAATGGTTCGACCATTTTTGTTTGATCAAATACACCAGGTAGAATAGTACATACACGTATACCAACACTTGCGAGATCACGTGCTAATGGAAGTGTCATACTTGCTAAAGCTCCACTAGTTGCTGAATAAGCAACTTGACCTTAAAACAAAACATCGATAGAAAAAATATTCTTTTTAAATTCTAAATAAACCTATTTGTCCTTCATATGCTGCAATACTTGACGTATTTATAATAACACCACGTTGTCCACGTGCATCTGGTTGATTATCAGCCATAACATGACATGTTCTTCTTAGTACATTAAATGTTCCAACAACATTTACATTCATTACACGATTAAATTCTTCCATTGAATGCATACTTCGTTTCTAAATTAAAATAAAATACAAAATTATATTGAATTAAGAAAATAAGTTATACATTAATATTATAACATCGAAATGCAACACCAATGCCTGCACATTGTACTAGACAATTAAGTTTGGAATTTTTTTCTTGAATTTTATTAAACATTTGTTCAATTTCATTATCATTTGTTACATCAACTGGATGATATGTAACTAAGGATGAATCCATTGATTTAGCAATTTCTTCACCTTTTGATGTTGGTAAATCACAAAAATGTACATGACTTATGCCTTGTTTTAGAAAACGATTAATACAAGCTAAACCAAGACCAGAAGCACCACCGGTTACTAATGCTACTAAACCGTTCATAGTTTTTAATAAAATTAAATTTTATATTCTACTAAAGTTTCATGATTCGTTGAATATCTACTTCAATCAATGATGAGTTTTATTTAGTAGCGACGCATGTTTATAGAGGTCCAATCTATATAATGATTGGTTGATTTTGTTGTTTTGTGTTATTCATTGAAATTATAATTTCTTCAGATTTAGAACATTTCTTCTTACATGGCAGATAACACTGACGAAGGAGCATCAAGCTCAAGTGGTATTAGTGAAGATATATCAAAATGGCAACCATATTGGGATGAAAATTATAAACGTTATTATTGGTCGGATGGAAATGAATCGGTAAATTTCGCATAATATTATATATGTACTTTCTATTTAAAGCTTTTTTTTTAGGTATGGGAAACGCCTAAAGGCTGTATTGAACCACCACCACCATCAGAATCATCGTCAAATGTTGGTGGTGGAGAACAACAACAACAACAGTACTCAACTAGTGAATATGCTTTATCAATGGCATATGCAAATGCACAACCTGATCTTCGTTATCAACCATATATAATTCCACCTACGATTCCAAGTACAATGAATACTGGTAAAAGACTTGTTGGACAAGATGCACGTGATCTACGTCAATTATATCATTATTTTGATTATAATGCTTGGAATGAAGAATTAAATCGTACAAATGGAAATCAAAAGAAAAAAGTGAAATTAACTAAAAAAGAACTTGATAATATAAAAGCACGTCGAGCTGCAATTAAAAGAAAACATCGTGATAAATGGTTACTTGAAGATTAAATTGATGTGTGTGTACGCGTTGTGTATGTTTGTTGTCGTCATATTCATCTCTTCGTTTTTGTTTTTTACTTCCAAGAATACATAAAGAAACAATTTTTTTTCTGGAATTTAAATTGTATAAATCATTAAATAACTCACTTTGATATGTCGAGAATATATAGAAAAAACAAAAAATCTAGATTTACTATTCTTCATGATTATATACAATAATAACAAAGAATTTGATTATGTACATAAATAAAAACTAATGATTATAGGAATATTTTTCTCGATCGAAAATTATTGACTATTTTACACAACATGACAATAGTATGTGGTCAAATTTGATATTCTTAGTATACTATGTGAACATGAATTAATTGTTCTTATATAAAGCTATTTCTATTCTTTTCTTTCTTCATTATTATTTAAATTTTTTCTTATTATCATATTTATTTGTAAAGAAAACGAGAAAGAAATCTGTTGTCACATATTACAGAGTGATAAAAATACAACTGATTAATAGATAATAATCAATGGCTGAAGAAATTGTTCAACAAATGCGTATTATACAAGAGGTAGAGATGAATTAAAAAAGAAAACGACTAAAATAAAGTATATTCACATATCATAGGTAGTTTGTCAATTAGATATTCGTTTATCTGATAATAGACCGTAAGTAATCAATGAAATATTTTATGAATATAATCCATTTTCATACAGTGAAATAACAAATCAATATGGTTATTTAAAATTTGATATGAATGAGTTAAGTTCAATAACACGACTCTCACAATATATTCGATTATCTCATGGAACAAGTGCAAGAACTATAGTTGAATTTATGAGACGTGGTTGGCGTTTACCTACACCGGATTTAATTATTTCGGTTACTGGTGGTGGTAAACAATGTAATATGTCAACACATCTTAGAAAAACATTTCAACGTGGATTAGTTGCTGCTGCTGCAACAACAAGTTAAATAATAATTCATTTTGAAGTCTAAAAAAAAGAATTTTCTCTTCTAAATAGATGCATGGTTGATTACAGCTGGAACAAATGCAGGTGTTATTAAAGAAGTTGGTAAAGCACTCGATAATTATCGTTATAAAAATCGAAAACATGCTCTTGATGTTCCATGTATTGGAATTGGTAGTTGGAAACATACAGCTGGAACTGAACAATTGAATTGTACATCAAATATAGATATTGATGTAACTATAGATAGAGAAAGTCGATCAGCAAATCATTCTCGACAAAGTACAACTGAAGCAGTTCATATGGTAAAATTGTTAAGAAGAACAAAACAGAATTCTCTACGATAAATTTTCTTAATAGAATGTTGCTGATGAATATAATATACGTTCATATTGTTCGGGACAATCAGAAAACGGACAATGTGATTTAGAACCTAATCATACACATTTTTTATTATTTGAAGGTGAATCATGTACTGCTGAAGATGTTCTTCTTCGACGAACAGAAATTGAACAATATTTAAGAGAAATAAATACAACATTAATAACAACAGATATATTAACACCGATTGTTATGATTCTTGTTGAAGGTGGTGCATTATCAATTCGTGCTGTTTGTCAAGCACTTGAAACAAATGTTCCATTAGTTGTTGTTAAAGTTAGTAGAAATTTAAAATATTTTTATTGATTAAAATTTTTCAAAAAACAAAAATAGGAATCTGGTCGAGCTGCTGATTTAGTTGCGGATTTATATACATATTTTAATCAGATTGAAATTGATCATGGTGTTAGTGACAGAAGATTTATTAATAAAGATCGTCCTACTGATATTTCATATAAAGAAATTCGATTGAATTCAATGTAAGTTGTTGTTTGATTATATTTTTGAAAGATTTATTTAATGTTGTATAGATTACATAAACATCGAGCTGATAATAATGTATGGATTGATCAAATAAAAGAACGATTATGTAATATTATGAATCAACGAAGACATTTAATAACTATATTCAAATTTGACAGTGAACGACATCATGGAAATTTAGAAGATGCTATACTTGAAGCTCTTTTTAATGGTTTATATGACTTCCTAATAAATTAAAAAATATATAGTTTTTTTTGTATATGATTCTAGCTGCAAAATTTTCTGAAGGAATTCATAATGAACAACAATGTCGTGTAGCTGAACTTAAATTAGCTATGGTATGATTATCTTCTTATATAAATTATCTTTCTTTTTGTTGATTTATGTTATTAGGCATGGCAAAAATTAGATTATGCACAAAAACATATTCTTACAGATAGAACTATTTCTAAATGGGAAGTATGTGTATTTATGATCGAGGTTTTTTTTATTATATTTTTGTATGTTTCTATAAAAGAGGGATGATCTTCGTCGAGCTTTACTCGATGCTTTTCGTCGTGGCCATGTTGATTTTGTTGAATTACTTATTGAATATGGTGCATCACTGGAAAAATTAACAATTAACGATATTGAACAATTATATGAAACAGTTGATGTATGTATTATTCAAAAAATAAAAAAAGATAAATAAACGGAAATTTCTAGGCAGATAATGGATTACCCGTTGAGAACAAATTAAAACCAACACGAGATGATTATTATTCAATTTATTTTAATAAACAATTTCATGTATGTATGATTATCTTATAAGAAAGATATAAAATGTGGGTGTGAGCGTCATCTTTATCGCATACCCAAACACACACGCCCATCTCTCTAATAACTTCTACAGGAGCGTGACGCTCCCTACTGCTTTTGGACTAGCTAATCTTTCATATGAATTTGTTGATTTAGGTTGATAGTATATCATCGGATAAGAATTGTCCATTAGGACAAAATGCTCGTCGTGAACTATTTCTTTGGTCTATTTTTGTTGATCGATTTGAACTTGCTAAATATTTATGTTCAAAAACTTGGGTAAATCTTTATGAAATATCTCGCAGTGATTTATAATTATTTGAGATAGAATCAATCTGTTGCAGCATTAATCGGTGCACGAATATATCGATTAGCAGCTCAAACAGCAATTCATTCAGAAACAAAAGATGAATATGAAAAAAATGCCGAGTAAAATTGAAATATATAATTAAGAATAAGAATTGTTTGAATATTTTTGTTTTTTTTTGTTAGACAATTTGATAATTATGCAATGTTAATTATTGATCGATGTTTTGATAATGATGAATATTTTGCTGTTGAATTATTAAAACAAAATGCTGCAGCTTTTGATAATGTCGATCCATTAAAAGTAGCTCAAGAAGCAAATTGTCGAATTTTTCTAGCATCGAAATGTGTTCAAAGATATTTAGATAATCAATGGTAAGATTTATATTTAAAATTAAATTTCAATTTAAATTAAATTTTATATTAAAAGGTTTGGAAATATTAATTATAAACGAAAAGCAATTAATTTTCGAGTAAAACTTCTATATATATATATTTAATATGAAAGAAATTTAAAAGAAAATTTATATAGGTTTTTCTTGTTTCACTTTTCATTCCATTGATGCCTTTATTTTCTGTTTTCTTACCATATGTACAAGAACGTAAAGAGGTTAGTGATGTTTTTAATATTCAATTTTTCCCAAACAATATCGAAGGTGACTATAATCAATAATTGATTGTCTGATCAATATTCTTGAATAATGGAGAATCGTATTAGATGGCAGTTTCTAAATAAAAAGATATTATTGATTTAAGTATGTATATAAAAGTTCGTAGGACAGATAAGTGATATAATAATAACAATAAGTCATGTCTATATCATCAATGTAATACTGGATAAGTTAAAGAAGATATACCGTTTGCAACTAGTTCATTCATCAAGACACCTGACAGTTTGATTTTGTACATAGCTAATTAATCTATGATCATTTTCAAAAGTTATGCATTCACAGATCGATAAATAAATGAAAAAACTATTTTCCCCCAACGTCTGATTGCATTCTTTTACTTTGTAAGCTTTTGGCATCCTTTTTAAAGACACTTTATTTACAGAAAAAAACCAAGCTGATACATTTGTTTTAGTTTACTATTCGTAAATAGTTACATGATGATACTTGATCTGCCCAAGTTCTAATCGATTGCAATTGGAACTATTCCTTATACAGAAAAAGTGACATAGTAGTGTTCAAATGTCTGATGTCCTAATGATAATAAGAACTATTTCCGAGATAACTGCCCAAAGTGGTTCAGACTTTTTCGAGTATCATTCAATCCCAGTGTTTCGGCTAGGCGAATCGAAATTCAGGGTGGGCGGTATCCATCCGCTGGATAAAACACCGTCGGATCCTACTTATGGGCGAAATATCACCTCAAAATATCTGAATCACTTCGAGCGGTTTCCTCATTATTATTTGAAATAATGATTTTTCTATTAATTATATTATAAAATTTCAAGATAGTTTCATATGGAAAAAGTGGAAATGGTGTTATTATTCGTACAGTAATAAAGTAAAAAAAAAATATAAATTTGATATGTATTTATATTCTTAAATTTTTGCTTAAAGATCTGATCATGATGTTGAATATAATCGTGTTCGATGGTCAGATAAATTTATTTATTTTTATCAAGCACCTATTGTTCGATTTTATTATAATATGGTAATATGAATAAAAAAAAATTAATCAATATATCAATAATAAATTTTATTTCCTAGATCTTTTATATTCTCTTTCTTGGATTATTCAGTTATGTTCTTTTAATTAATTTTTTTCCATGGAATATTATGCTTGATAATACTACTCTTTCGTTAGGACAAAGCGAAATTATTCTTCATATATGGATATGGAGTTTAATTCTTGAAGAAATTCATAAAGTTAGATAAACAAAACAAAAATATTTATGAAATAAATAATTTTGATTATCTAGTTTTATTTAATGGAAAATCATGAATATTTTTATGATGTTTGGAATTTAATTAGATTGACAGCTATTGTTTTATATCTCATTGGATTTATGACAAGATTTGTATTAATTGAAGCTATTTTTACAATTTCAAAGTAAACGTTTTTCGAATAAAATTAATCAAAAACGAAAATTCGAATTATTTATAGAATCTTTCTATGTATTGATTTAATTGTTTGGTTTGTTGGAACTCTTCATCTATTTACAGCTTTTGAACGACTTGGTCCGAAATTATTAATGATTTTAAATACGGTTTATTATTAACACTATTTATTACTTATTCTTTTATATATTTTTCTATTCTTAGATGAAAGATCTTCTATTTTTTATTTGTTTTATTCTTATTTTTCTCTGCGGTTTTTCAATTGCATCATGGTCGTTGATAAATACAAAATCTCAAATAAATTGGATCTATGATGATCATGGAAATTTACTTAATATAACTGTCAATACTATGGAACATAAATCATGGTCATGGCAATTAATTAAAGATATAATTAATCATGGAATATGGAAAGTATTTGGACAAATCGATCCTATTCGTAATACAAAAAAATCTTAATTTCAGAAAATGACTATACTTCTTTTTTTTAAACATCTAGATGGTACAGATTCATATTCAAATATCGCATTTGTTTTAGCGATTATTTTTGTTGCTATTGCAAATGTACTTCTTCTTAATGTACTTGTTGCATTGTTTAAGTAAGATTATTTGTATATTTCAATTGAAGTGAACACTTCTTTATAGTGTTACTATTCAAAATGTTCAAGAACAAGCTCATGATTTATGGCGATATCAACGATTTTTAATTGTCAATGAATATAGTAAAAAAACTCCAGTGCCACCACCATTTAATACGATCTATTATCTATTTATCGCTCTTCGACATGTCGTAAGACTTTGTCATAATTGTATGTAATATTATTTTATAATTTATCTATACATATATATATTTATGTTGCAGTCGATAAGAATTTAACAATATATAATGTACCACAACAACAATGGAAAAGTAAATAGAATATTGATTATGAAAAGTAAAATAATAGAAATGAATTTTTCATAGTTAGCGATGTAATGCAACGTGAAAGTGCTATAGCTGATGATTTTTGGAGATATGCTTTGAAACATGCTAAGAAAAATCATATGGATATGGTTTTAGAAAATATTGAACGAAAGTAAGCATTATTTTTTGATAATAGATTTTTCTTTAGTTTATATTGTAGAATTGATTATGTTAGAAGTCATGTACAGAATACTAATAAACATAATTTTGTAAGATATTTATTCTTAATCTAGAAATAAAATTCATTATTTGTCTTTTTTTATATATTTACTAGAACAATCGATATATGAGCGATGAAAGTGACGTTTAAATATTTTTATTTTACATAAAATAAATCAGCAATATATCGGATTAACTTTATTATATTTACTTAAGTTGTGCATAAAAAGCATTTGAATCGAGATAATAGTTATTTTGCCTTTTAGCAAATCCATATTTCATCTATTTGTGTTATTTTACATGGAGTTCGTTATAAAATAAGAAAATGAGTAAATTGTTATTGATAATTCACACTCATTTGTTTTGCTTATATCATAACTTAAAATATCAAAAAAAGCAGTTCAATCATTATCTAGAACTAAAATGACCATACTATGTGATTATAAATACAATAATTTTACAATTTGTTTCTTATTCTATTAGGAAAATATCATTTTTAAAATTTCTGTTATCATTTTATTTGAAAAAAAACTAATTTTAATCTGTAGATTTAATTTTTTCTACTGGAATAAGTACAGTTTCTACTGTCTTGGAGGTTTTAGTAGTTAATTCCAATCGAACAGCATAGAACATATAAGTTTCAGGATCAAATATAGCAATTGCTCTACCATGAGTGTCATACAAATCATAGGTTGTGCCGTCTAGATCTACTTCTGGTGTTTTGTTTTGTTTGGCATGATATTGCATGGCGCGTATAATTTTTCTATCATACGCACCAGTATATGATCCACTAATTTTGACTACAAGTTCGCCTAATTTATTTATAAATATTCCTGCATAAAGTCGTTTCTCCTGTTCAACATCATCGGCATAAGTAAAAGCGAGAAATTCGCCAATGTTTGATTTCTCATCATATATAAATGATTCTCGAGTGAGAGGATCGAGTGGTTTGTTTAATTGTTCAATAATTAATGAACATTGTTTACCAGAACTATCTGTGACAACTATCTTAAATTTAAATGGTTGAGGTAAACTTCGATGCATTCGTTCACGTGCGGCATTATCAAGTCCTATATCACCTTTAACTCTTAGCGTTCCTCTAATAGTAAATGAAATTAATTTATCTGGTTGAATATTAATAACAGATTCTGTTAACCATCGAGGTTCTTCATTACGTATTGGTATAGGTGCAATAGCAACATCTTGACATTCACGCCAACCTCCATCATGCAT
>CAJNOI010000063.1:97531-121553 GCA_905250115.1 Adineta steineri | reverse complement strand
AGAATGAGACTAAACGATTAGATAAGATTTGTTTCTTTTTCTGTAACAATGTATTGGCATTAAATATGAGTTGATTATAATAAAATAGTAGATGTTTAAATGATCGCCATTATAATTGTAATTCTACGATATTTACTTTAATCATATCTCTACTATAATAATTTTCACAACTCAATTTACATTTCTTAATAAGTTTAATAATAATAAAACTTTTCGAATCACACAGATTGAGTCATATAAGACTTGCATATTGATCCTTTTCTTGAAGTATTTTATTTTTATTCAAGATGAAATTCTGATCAGCAACTAGTTTTAATTGAATAAGGAAAGATCACAAAATTGAATGAACTTAGATTGATCTAATTTATGATTTTCTTCTCAGAACTCTTCGTTATTGCAGTGTGTCTAGTTATACTGTTAAGAAATTCTCTTTAAGACAGGAAAATTTCTATATGACATATTTAGATTATATTCAGAGGTCATAGATTTCCAGTTTAAGTTCAATTTTTCTGCACGACTTAACAAGGTGCAATACTAAGCTCAAAGTGCTTGTGATGATCATGTTAATGAAAAATACTGTAGTTCCTTATTTGTTTGTTAAGGATCTGTCGAATATGCTATATTTCTATGAAATTTTGATGAAAGTTTGTTTCACAGACATCGATATTTTGTATAGATTTATGAATATGAAAATCATAATATATATAGACGTTTCATCGGATAATTATTTCATATTTTCTTCATTAGTCTTTTAATATTCTATGGTATTGATTCTTTAGTTTCAAGTCTAACAAAGATTTCGTTTTACCAGGATATTTTCAAAGTCGAATTCAAAATATAAATCTCGAAACAGACAGTCTGGTTCAAAAAGAATTGCTTCTGAAAAGGGTTTGGCTCAACGTTTTTTTCTGCCATGTTGAGCCGAATCGATCCGTGATTTACACTCAAATGCATCTAATATTTTCGTCAAATTGTCTTAACTCTCGATAACTTGAAATTATTTTTCTAGAAAATAAATTGTCTCTCTCAGTGACATATTTTCTTCTAAACTTGCTGTATTTATACTGACCCGATGGAAATCGTGTTTCACTAATAACACTCATACTTGTAGTATCCACATCAGCCAACATATTTCCATTTTGGTTCAAGATATTACCAAATAGTTCACAATTAGAAGTTGATCGATGAAACGTTGCTGCTCTGCATTGACTTTGAGTTAAACAGGCTACTTGACAATTCCTAATGTTTGATGTAATAACATTATTGAATGATAAACAAGTTGTATTTGCACATTGAAACTTGGAATTAATCATTAAAGACATTATTATTGATTCTGTATCTTCTCCGACTACTTGTGTCATAATTATAAATAAAAGCCATAAACAGACTCTTGTTGAAGCCATCATATACCAGATTCTAAGTTGATCAAATCAATTCAATCTATAATAGAAAACGAAGTATTTATCGAGCAATAAATTCTTTTTTCTCGTTTCAGTCGGTACTGCATATTTTTTCCCCCAGGATTTATTTCATCAATCTCGCGGAAAAACAGTCCCGACGTCTTTTTTCCAGAATTCATTTTATCAATTGAATCAACAAAAGTAGTTAGGTCTTTTTTTATTTTCAAAAATATTTATTTATTCGGAGAGATGATTTTCCTACGTGTTTAAATGTTATTTGAGGACAAATATATTTATCAATAGTGCTTTTGAGTTATATGAAAGATGAAAAATATAAAGAACGATTAGTCTAACAAAAATGAAATTGAAAAGAAAATATAATCAACATCTAGTTGCAGATGAAATTTTTTATAAAAAAAATAATTCAATTAAAATTTATTTGTACATGCAAATCTGAATACTTCAAATGTATCTGATCGACTAAATAATATATCAGTGAACTGTCACATCATTCATATAGAATAAAGTCAATCTTTAATATCTAAACGAAGAATAATTAGATGAGCTGCTTTATCAGATAATACCAACTGAACACTTCTTCAAAATCAAACAAACTCGACTTAAGTTTCTATAACACAAAGTATAAGAACATTTCGAAAATCTCTCTTTTTTGTTATTCTTCCATTTTTGATTGATTATAATTTATAAATTAATAGATAATCATTTTTTCTTCATCAATCTGAAAATGATCCAAACAAGTGAGTTTTATATTTGTGTAGAATAGCGTTCACATCCTATTTATTAGACAAATTAAAACAAACAGCATTTTTAGTATTCCAAAGTTAGTTAAATATTGATTTATCATCACAACATATTCTAATGTACTTTTTTCTCAATAAAAAATAATTCATCAAGTAAATATCACTCTTATTTTTCTTTTATTTATTGTATGTTGCTATGGTGTTGTATGTAAACAGAACAAGAAATAGAGAGCCTGTAGAATCATGTAGACTCTATTATAATCACCGTAATATAAACTACGTTGTTTCACAAGAAGAGAATTGCATATTAATAAAACAATGATGACAACAAAAATTTAACTTTTTCTCAATAGGAAACTGAATCTCTATGATTAAGCTAAAAAAACTAAGTAGATGACACGTCGTTTCTTTCTTCAAATATTTTGTCGAAGAAAAATAGGAGAAATATTCTTTCAAAGTTTGAATATAACATACGCGACTCTAAAATGAATCGTTATTTCTGATAAAGAAACATTTCTTTTCTTCTTCTTCAGATACTCATGACAACACATTACCTGATAAAGAATCTTGAGGGTGTGGATATGCATTCAACTTTTCTTTATCCGCACCTACATCCACCTCTTCTACTTCCTCAACAAGTCCATAATAATACAACTATAAGAATTTATAACTGATAGAAGATATGATAGGGATCGTGCTGAAATCAATAAAAGAAGTTATATGGAAACAAAGAAAAATTTATTTAATGAAACTACAAATAGATTTTTCGATGAAACAAATTGAGATATCAGAAATAAAATAGTTACGAAAATAAATATTTTTCAATGAAACAGCTGCAAATTTATTTCAATCGAACTAATTCGACTTTTAATTTTCATGGAATTTTGACATTTTGAAAAACTTCAGTCGTAGTGATTGTTTTTATTTTATATGGAATAGATAATTATCTGATAAAGATAAACTAATGACAAATCTAATCGATCGATTTCAGATAAGTTTAACAATCAGATCTCAAGATAAGTTTAACAATTAGATCTCAAGATAATGAGAACATGGAGACATTTTCTCGGTAAATTGTTATTAACCTTTACAGACTGGTTTTTCTTGTTACTAAATCATTATTTTGGTGTTGTATGGGTGTGAGAAAATATCAATATGTATATCCATTTAACTGTCTCATCCACACTTTCAAATGGAATGAAAGCACACCTGATCGATATTATTTGCTGTTTCATTGTTTCGTATGATTTTGTTCAAAGAATATAAACAATATATTACATCGCTCTTTTGCTTCTTCGTTGTAGGACGGCAACATTTATCGATGAAACAATATAAATATATGACTCACATGTTTTGTTGAATGTTGTGGAATAACATTAAAATAAATCTGTAAGAAGTCAATTATTTTTACTGAAATATTTGAACAAAGAGAGAAAGATTAAAACTCATTTGATTATTTTTATTCGTAAAAAAGAAAAGCGTCTATCAACTATTTTATCCTATTATTCTGCGATAAAATAAGAATGTCAAATAAATTTATATTTGATCCCTATACTTTATAATAAAACTAGAAGCAATTTGATATTATTTTTCATCTGATAGATAGGGTGAGTGTGGGTGTTGTCTCTTTATCTAGATCCATACCCACATCCTACAATCATCAAATTAAGATCATACATAGATATTTGATATCCATTTTCTCACGATACACTTTTTCATTTTGCAAGTAATGAGAATTGCTACAACCAATTACCATTAAAAGGCTACTTTTTCTCTTCTTTTTAAATTTTGACTAGTCTAGATATTAAAACTACACTCTAAACATTGCCTTCTTTATTTTTGCAATAACATACAATAAATGTCACACTATACAGTCTGCTTGCACTGACAGACACCATTCTATACATATATTCATCTCTCTTTGAAGAAAATCCGATTTGTTAATTTGAATGGTTGACAATCTCATCACAAATAAATAGTTTCTAGGAGAGTTCCGTTCATCTGTTTTATTGATGATAAGGTGAAGAATATTAGTTAATCAAATAATTGACCAATCACATGACAAATGGATACTTTTTAGGAGAGTTCTATTCATTTGTTTTACTGATGATAAAGTTAAGCACATTAGTTAGTCAATTGATCCACAAATCACACGAGGAACGAATACTTTTCATGACAATTCTGTTCATTTGTTTTATTGATGATTGGGTGAAGAATATTAGTTAGCCAAATAATCTATAAATCACATGAAAAATGAATATTTTTCATCACAGTTTTGTTCATTTGTTTTACTGCTGATAAAGTGAACAGTATAAGTTAGTTAAATAATCCACAATTGATATGACAAATGAATACTTTTCAAGAGAGTTTTCTTCATTTGTTTTGATGATGATCAAGTGACGAATATTAGTTAGTCAAATAAACATCAATTACATGATAAATGAATATTACTCAATAGAGTTCTGTTCAATTAGTTTACTGCTGATAAAGTGAAGAATAAGTTAATTAAATAATTCACAAGTCAGATGTCAAATGAATACTTTTTATTACAGTTCTATTTACTTACTTCGCTCATTTTAAACGCGGAAGAACAGGATAGTGACTTGATAAAAGAACAAATACTAAATGAACACTTTGAACAACAAGTGGCATGGTCTTGGCCACTAATTCACCGAGATGCTTGCTATTAATGATCTCTTGATTCGATCATGTATGATCACACAGAAAATGAATAACTTTCACCATACATATATTCATTAATACTACTGTCTCTGAAGCAATAATCGTAGCATGGCAACCGATAGAGAATATGAAACACACGAATGCATCATATCATTATGTTGTATACTTACTTTTTTCTGTTTGAACATACAATTTCAACATTCACTGCAGATTCAAAATGACATAAGTCATAAATGACATTAACGATAATTCTATTCAGTTTCTTCATTGACTATAATTGTAATGATATGAAATGCTTCGAGCCCTAGAGAATCGCTCATTAGATGAATCATCATAACGGAAGTTTTATTGTACATTTATGTTTCCTAGAGTGAAAGATAGTCAACAATTTATATCAGCGAATATGATAGAATAGATGAATAGAAATTAAATAATCATATTGTGTTTTAATTTTCATTCTTTTGAATTCAAATGTTGGGTTTGATATGATATACAAATCATAGGACAAATGAATACGCTAAATCTATCGCATTTTTGTCACGATTACAATTACCTATTTTACTTACTTTCCGATGAAGATAACAAACACATTTAGACCTTCAGGATGGTATGAATAATGAATATTTTTAATAATAAACTTGTTCATTATTATATTGTTATTTTGAAATCTATTTGTAGTTGATGAATCTATTAAAATAGTATGGAGTTAATGAATAATTATTTACCAATAGATATATGCATCTATCTTACTCATAGCATCCGCAGAAGTTCCATTTTCACTATTTATAGAAGGTGACACATTAAATAAATATTGCACATCAGCATATTGTTCATATATATTTAGTTACGTTAAATCAGAAGTGCCAAATTAATACACTATATTAAATATCACATCTAACATAAATAATGATAAGAACATCTACCAAAGTTTTGTTCAACTAATATTGTCTATTTTGTATTAGCAATGTAAAATAAAATGTATAACGCAAAACTTGTTGTAATATGAATGATCTGTACATCGTGCACAAGCTCGACCACGAATATCACGTTCATTAATTTACTTTGATACAAACAAAATATTACACAAGAAAATCTCGAAGCAGGATGACATGTAGAATAAATGGTAAGAACAATCAAGTTGGCTTTGATTAAGTGATGCCACTGCTCGTGCGATATCTAAATGAAAATATGTATTATTTATTAAAACTTAATATCTTGAGGGTGTGCGTGGATGGGGTGTTAGTGTCTCATCTTTGCTTATATTAGCACTGACTTCCATCTACACCCACATCCACATCAGAAACATACCTGCCATTATTGTTCGTGTTTGTTGACGTTCAAATTCGATAGGTTTTTCTTGAACATAGATAATATAATTCCAGTTTATTCTTTCACTTTCTTCTCTATTCAGCTCAAGTCTAGTTCCTTGCGAAAGTTGAGTCAAGTCTAAATTAAGTTGAATGATCTTTTCTTGAAGTCTTATTAAATCATGTTCAACATAATCCTCAGTTTCTTTCAAATCAGCTAACTCGTCTGAGAAGCCTTTGAATTCATTTGTAGTTTTCACGGATTTTGAAGTCATCAACTCATTAGCCTGTTGACGTGCAGATTCCGCTGTTTGCTTCACTCTTTCAATTGTAATCCTCTCCCATGCATTGATGTCTTCAATAACTGGATCGCTTGAGTTGTTTGGTTTTGCTGTCGTGTTAATTTTCTCTTGTAGTTTATTACGTTCTTCAATGAGTTGTTCCATCTCAGTAAATAATATTTCACGATGACTTCTGAAATCCTTTGTACAGAAGTAACGATCACAACCTATACAATGCATTACTCCTGTTGGCTTTTGACAAGTAGAACATTGATTTGATTTTGCCATTTCTATGAATATTGATCAAAGTAGAGAATCTCCTTACCTTATGTATTGACGTTTCGAAATATATACGAAATAAAAAGATTATCGATCTGAAATTGTCGAAGTAAAGACAAAATATATAATCTTGTTTTTTTCGCTTTTGTGTGAGAAAGAGAACAAAAAATGAATGTATACTTATTACAATCGGCCAAGCGAAAGAAAAAACAAACATAAATTCATTTTACTTTTCAGCACACTTCTCAAAGAGCAAAGACATGTACAGCGTGCTTCTGTTGACAAAAGAATACAAACGAAAGATTTTTTTCAAATGATGTTAAAATAACAGGTAGAAGATTGTCGGTAAGGGTGAGAGTTAAGAGATCAAACTTCTTTTTAAGATATTTAAGTATTGTATTAATTTATTTGATTTATCTTCATCATTCAAATAAGAAAAGAATAATTGGTAAACAATAAAAATTTATGAACTGATGTTAAAAGTAATGAGTTTAATTATTGAACGAATCTATGTTTCTACTGAAATCGTAGTATTATTTCGTATTTTATCAAATAATCGAATAAGTTTTTGATTTAAATCTTCAATTTCTTTTTTTCGTGGATCAATTTCTTCATGACAAACATTTAATAATAGTTTTGGTTTAATTATATCTTCTTCAATTAATTTTATTATATCTAAACGATGAATTTGTTGAAGTCCATGAATAAGATCATCTATTTTTGCTCGTGTATGATATCGTCGCCATTTATTTAATATTTCGATTGCTTGATCCTAGATAAAAATATCAATAGTAAACGATTAGAAACGAAATATTTACTTGAAAAACATCTCCACGATAATATTTTTCATTAATATATTTTATATCATTGTATAATTCTTCTTGACCACGCTTTGGATAAAACGGTAAATTCCAATAGAGTAGATTCCAATCACGACCAATACATTTTGATACAATGCATAGTGCTTTAGAAAGATCATCTAAAGAGAAAATAATAGTTTATTATTTATTTTTTAAATTCGATATTATAATCTTACCATTATCATTAGAAGCTATTGGTAAATCATAGAAAATTTTTTGTATTAAATTATTTTTTTTTCGACATTTATAAATATTTCGAATAATATCACGACATTTTTCTATACGATTTAAATTATTTTCTTGATGAATTTTATTTTCTAAAGCTAATTGAATATCTTTTTCCATGTTTTTATGTTTATTCTGCATTTCAATTAATTTTCTTTCACGTTCTTGAAACGAATTCATACCTGTTTGTATGAGATCAACTTGTAATTTTAATTTCGGTAATTCATTTGAAATATGTTTTATATCGTTTTGAAAAGTTTTCATTAAGATATTATTTTGTATATCATTAGATTGTTGATATAATTTATTCAATTCTTTTACATATAAGTCATATTTTAAATATTTTGAAGTATATTCATTTTCTTTTAAATGAAAACTTGTTTGAAATTCTTTATATTTATTTTTATTTATTTCATTTTCTTGTTCAAATTTAATTAATTGAATACCATAGGTTTGAGTCTAAAAAAGAAATATTATCAAGAATTATCGATGTTGGTTTTAATACCCGATATTTAATTTGACTTAGTTGAGTTTTACTGATTTCAAATGTTTTTTTTACTTCAAGATATTTCTTATCAAGTAATTCAAGAGATCTAAATGAAACTTAAGTTGTTCTTTTTCTCTTTTATAAATTATGACGATTTACTTTTGAATAAATTCAGTATAATTCCTGTCATCATGTAACCATGTACGAAGTGAATTTAAAGCTTGTCTTGCTTCATAATAACATTCAGGTAATACAAATATATATGGAAATGATGTACAATCACAACGAATAGCTAATTCTTGACATTCTTTTGATAATGTCGAAAATGTAACACCTTCAGTAGTATGAATACGTTCTAACATTTCACGTATAACTTTCACTGATTTATTAACTTGAAACATATGTAACCAACGAGATTTTTCATATGTATATGCTGTTTCAAGATGTTCATCCTACGAAAAAAATCAATTTTTCAATTCAGATCAATTCCTTCGATACTTACAGGTAATTCTTCTTTTTGTCTATTCTGAATAATATATTGAATATTTTTAATATGATAAAATGATAGAAAATATTGTTTCATTAAATTCATACAATCAACAATTTTATCTGTTAATATTAAAATATTTGAATTAAGTTGTTGGACTATTTTCTGAGAAATTCTTTCCATTAAAATTATACTTTCATCTTTAATAAATCTATGAAATACACCTGTTTTTGCTGCTTCAAGTAATTCACATGTCGTTTCAATATTTCGAATATCATGTGATAGATATGTTTTATGTAATTCATTTAATGGTTGTGACCATGCTTGAAGTATAGTAACAGAGAATGGTCGAGGTTTTCTTGATGTAAATTCAATTGATGTTGGCGAACATTGATAATAATCAATTTCTAAATCATTAATCAATCTCGAATATTCATCAAGTGATTTCTCAACATAATCATAGATCTGTTTAAATGAGGAATATATATTCATTTGTTGAAAATATTTATGTATTGTTGTACGAAAACTTGTTGTTTTTTATATATAAATAGAATCGTGTTTTGCTCTAAGGCAATTGAAATAAATTATTTTTTACCATCAATTACAACAAATTGAAAAGAACAATAGACAAGTGGATACTATGTAAATTTTGTTGTTGAATTAATCATTCAACTTTAGCAAAGAAACAATAAAAGTAAAGTATGATTTGCCTATATGAAAAGTAATATATTATCTTTTATCGTTTAACGTGAAATAGAAAAAAGAAAAACGCCACCTATTCAGAACAAAATATGAAAAAAAATGAAAAGAACTTTTAATTACAAATATAAATATAAATGGAAAAAAACAAGCCAATGTTTATAGGATACGTGCTCTTGTATGTGTTGATGATGAATATTTAAAAAATCCCATTTCATTGAGGACAATTTTTAATAAAAATAAATGAAAAATAACTATTAAAAATGCTAATGCTATCCAAAATATAACTGGTAAACCACCAAGTTTATGACCATGTCGATGTAAAGCAAGTACATCATGTGCATGTGGAGGTGCTTAATAAAATACAAAAATAAGATATATATTGATATATATTTTTGTTTCTAATTACCTATATCAACTTCTTTAACATGTAATGTATCTTTTAATTGCGTCATATATTCTAAATCTTCAGTTATATAAAGAATAGCAGTTGGTGGATTTGTCATTTTAACAGGAAATCGAATAGGTTTCGTACTGTATAGAATAAATAAATAGTTTATTTGAGTTTCGTTTTTTTTCTCTAAACAAACCTAAGTTTTGTATATGAATCTAAACAACCGGCATCACATGCATATGCCTGAGCATTTTCATTATCAATTGATACATCAATAACAGCACGATTATCATGTGCAACAGTAATACTTATATTTACATGATAGTGTTTACCAAAATGTATTGAACGAAAAAACATATCACGATGAAGTTCTTTGGGATCTAAAATCATTTCAAGATGATGATTACGAAAACGTATACCACCAATTGAAATTAACATTGATTGAAGCATACCATTAACACCTTGAATAACAAAAATAGATTTTAGATATTTTCGTTTTTTTTGAAAAATATATAAACATACCACTTTTCATTAAGGTAGTACAACCTTTTTTAGATAATGTTGAACGCCAAAGAAGTGATAATTGAGATACAGCTAAATCATCACCTGGTGCACGCCATAATCGATCACCAAGTCTAGAAAAATAGCAATTTGTTTTCATAATTCTTATAAATACGATTCGCTCTTACAATGTTGAATGACTTTCATAACATTGATCAATTTGAAAAAGACTTTGATTAAATTTATTTCTTTGTGTTTCTTCTAAATTTAAATCATAGAGTGGTGAAGGTGTTGAACATAAAACATAATAAATTGTTCGATTTATCACATCACCATTCATAACTGACGGTGCTAATGAACGACTTATTGAAAATCCACTTTGCCATATTAATGACCATGTATCGATATGTTCTTTTAATAAGATTTTTGGAGATATTGCTAATGCTTCATATAATTCATCTTTTGCTTGTTTTTGTAATGTATTTTGCAATTGTTTAAAATAAGTTGTATTTGATAATAAATCATCAGTAAGTATTTGAGAATATTTTGTCACAGTTAAAATGACTTGTTTATCTTGACTAAAAAATTAAAAGAAGAAGAATTTTTATCTAAAATAAGATTAAAATTAAAATATACCCATCAGGTTTAATATGACTTTTAGATACTATTTTCTTTGTAATAATAACTACTATCATTGAATTATGTTGTCGAAGTGGTATTTGATTTGTTATCATCATAAATTTATCTTTTGATGAATCAAATTCAATATCTTGTTTATCAAGTTGTTTTATATTATTATCTACGGGAGATTTTTCCTGTTGAAAATCAAGATCAAGTGTTTGTTCACTTGGATTTACAATATCAATTTCTTGAATTATTAATGATGAACGACGACGATGTGCATATAACAGATGTGTAACATATGCTGAACGTTCTGCATTTATTTTAAAACATTGAGTACGTCTCACAACACCATGATTCATTTGAATAATGTTTGCACTTGAAACTTCCCAAATATTTGATGAAGTTTGAATAACAGGAGAATAACCACTAGATATAAATGAATTGCGAGCATCAGGTATTAATTGAATATGAGATTGAATTGAAAGGGATAGACCAATGTAACCATTGCCTAGAATACAAACAAATTCAAATATTTCGTAGATCTCTCGCCTCTCAGAATTATAAATTCTACTAAGGGCAATCAAAAAGTTTCGCAAACAGCACTTTTTTGCTCTATTTTTCTATGCTATTTGATCCCTATTCATCTAATATCATAGTAATAAAAATTTGATAAAAACGATTGTTTTTTACACCTATCTCGTTATTAGATCTTAATGAATGAAACATTTTGTATCTCATTTTATCATCTTTGAAAGCGTTGTAGTAAGAAATGAAATATACGATAACATGCAGCGTAGAAAGCTCTACAATTTACAAAGAAGAACTATAAGAAGATAATATGGGTAAAAACGAATATAGCTCTTAGCAAAAAAAGATCCAGCTTTCATAATCTCGAAATATGGTCACTCAGAATTTTACTTGTTTTGAAAATAAAAGAGTGCAACTATAAAATGTGGTCCTGCATAAATTGTAGAGCTTTTCACGCTGTATCTTGTGATATATTTCATTTTTTAATACAACGCATTTAACGATAATAAAATGAAATACAAAATATTTCATCGATTAAGATCTAATAACGAGTTAGGTGTAAAAAAAATGCCCTATCTTTTTATAACAAAAAAGAAAAAGTTTTCGAGCTTTCGATAAGCAAAAAAGTGCTGTTTGCAAAACTTTTTGGCTACCCTTAGTACTTTCTAGTTGTAAATACTAACCTGTAAATGGTAGACTAACAATTTCTCCATACTGAATGGGTTCATGATTAAGAATAGCATTCATATCCGTCGCATCATTGGAAAATTCTTCTAATCTTGCTTGAATACATGCATCATACAGAACTAAGAAAATTCAAAAAACAAGAATCTTATATATGTGTATGATAATAAAATTATTTACTATTCTTGTATTGTGATCGATGAGGTGTCCATTTGGATAGAAGATAAAAAATAATTGTTGCAGTAAGAATAAATATGAAAAATGTTCGTCGAGACCTTAACATAGAAATGTATTCAAGACTATTTATTTTATTTAACTAACTTATTTATTCCACATCGATCTTTTATTTGTTGTGTAAGTGAACGTAAATTTATTAATATAAAATCGGCCATTATATGTGACATCAAAACACATGTTGTTTTTTAAATAGATATAATTAAGACCTAATGAAAAAATAAATATTAATTAGAATAGATTGTGAAATATATCGTTCATTTACCTACCTTCTATTCAAACGACGATATGTAATATCATAACGACGATCGAAATTTTTTAATATATCCTGAATTATGAGATTCAATGAGGTCTTTTTTTCTGTATTTAGTACATTACTCACTTTTATATCAAAATTCATAGCGAAAAAAATACAATCAGATGAAACACACTTATGCTTTTTAATTGGTTATAATCGTAACGAGTCTGCATAATCAATGTGCGACATCTGAAAATTTTTATTTTTTTCATTTCATTCAAAATAATTTATTTTAATATTTTTATTTTTTAAATTTGTAAGATAAAATCCAAATGAATATCTAATTTAAAATACAATGAAGTCCGAATTGCGTTTACACATAACCATTCAAATGGTAGTGGTGTTATCGCGACATCGCCGATGTTTACTTGATCCAATTCGATCTTGATTCTTATCATAGATATTAGAAGTAGAACATACATAGGATGGATCAACTAAGTAAAATGAATATAAGTAGTTATTTACCAGCAATGCCCTATGTTGTTCGAGAATTATTTGATAAAGCAACAAATATAGTTATGAACTATTCAGAAACCGAAGCGAAAGTTGTTGAAGCAACAAATGATGAATCTTGGGGACCACCTGGAAAATTATTACAAGATCTATCACAATTGTCATATTCACATGAAAATTATAATGAAGTAAGAAAAACACAAATTTTTTCACAAAATTTTATATTAAAATATTTTTTTTCTATTTACTTTAGTTAATAGGAATGCTTTGGAAGCGATGCTTTGGTCAAGATAAAAAATATTGGAGACGAACATATAAAGTATGTTTTATACAACAAACGTTAGTTCTCTATCAATGAAATGTGTTAACCTCTTGAGGAAAGGAGACGTATATATACATAGGTCCGGCCTTGAATAAATGTAACGAAACCTGTCTAGATCTTTTATTGTGCAATTATGATTTACACATACTGATGCAGTCAATAAATATGTCACCACCAATATAACCGCATTCCGCTCCCTTCATAATAAATATATTCTTCGCAACTTTTGGAAATTTTCGTTTTAATGTTTGTTGAGAAAATAGCCAGTAACTGTTTGACACACTTTGAATATTTTTCTTTGAGAGAACGTAATTGAAAGTTGATGATTATCTTAGTCTCGATATATGTCCACCGTTGGCAATGTTTTTTATGTAATTACTATAAATAGTTTTAGTTTTTTTCTTCTTTCTGATGTTCGAATGCTTTTATGTAGAAAAATAGTCAACATAAAAGGAATGTGTTTCTCATTCATCAACAACAGAAGTGTATAGAACTAAATTCTTTTCATTCTTGCCTTTTAGTCACTACTTGTGTTAACATATTTAATCAAAAATGGTAGTGATAAAGTCGTTACATCTGCACGTGAACATCTTTATGACCTTAAAAGTTTAGAAAATTTTGCTCATCATGATGAACATGGCAAAGATCAAGGAATTAATAGTAAGAAATAATTTTCAAAAAAAATTTTTTATCTTAATAAATATCGTTTTTTCAGTTCGTCATAAAGTAAAAGAATTAATTGAATTTATTCAAGATGATGATCGTATTCGTGATGAACGTAAAAGAGCAAAAGCTAATCGAGATAAATATATTGGTATGAGTAATGAATCATCATCGCATCGTTATAGTATGTTATATTCTATAATCTTTTATTTATTTTTTAATCTGATTAATAATTAAGGTGATCGATGGAATGATAATGATGAATCATATTCAACAAAAAAGAAAGATTTTCATGATTCACATGAATATAAAAAATCAAAAAGTGAACAAAACTTTACTAAAACGAAAGATTATGTTTCGAATAAATCTCAAGATTATTCAGCTGATATAAGGTAAACATTTATTAAAATTAGCTATGATGATTATCTTCATGCGCGTCATCTGATATGTATTTGATGATTGCATTTACTATCCATTCATTCTAATCTGAGCAAATTTTAATAAACATTTTCAATATATATATATGATTATAATTTTTAGTGATGAAGAAAATCAAAATTCAAAATCAACATCATGGAAAAAAGATCAAAAGAATGAAATACAAAATAAACCAAAGGTAATTAAAGGAATAATTTCAAAGGCAAATCTTGAAAACATAATGAATTATTCCCATATTCATCGTGTTATGAATTTGCCAAGAGTAATTTTGTATTCATCAACCCTACGCGAGTGAAATTAAAATACACTTGGCGTTTCTTTATTTGAATACACAGTATAACATTTTTATTTATTATCGATAATGATTAAAATTAACAATATTAATTCTATAAATGATTGTTAAATTTAATCAATCCATCGAATAAGAAACCATCATTCAGATGTAGACAGCTATTTAACAAATTAAATTGTTAGACTCGTTTGCACAAGCTGATACAAATTTTATTATTTATATTAAATTAAATGAATATCTTATTAACTCTTTATTTTAGTTTACTACTACAAATAATAAACCAATAACACAAGCACCAGTTGTTGATTTATTAGGTGATGATGTAGAGTTTACACCTTATGTTCAAGCTTCACAAGATGAAGATTTTGGTCAATTTCAAGAGGCTGTATCTCCAAGTTCTCCGTATGTTTATTTTTGAAATTTGAATTCATCAACTAAAGAAAAAATTCAATTGAATTATTTAGAATTCAGCCATCACTTTGGCCAACGCCATCAACACAAACTACATCATCGTCAGACACATTCGATCCATTTGCATCATTTGAATCATCAACTAATCTTTTTCAAACAACCAATAAAACTCCATCCAATGATCTAGATCTTTTTAGTATGCCACAAACTCAACCAACAATGTTTTTACCTAATCAACAACAATTATTTACACGTCCACCTATGTTTCAACAACAAACTATGATGCAATCATCAGTGCAACCGCAAACTCATGCAAATTTATTTAACGTAAGTCTACAACTGAATAACAAGGAAATTCATTATAAGTATAACAATTTTCTTCTTTTTTTTAGAATACTTGGTCATCTGCTCAAGGAAAATTAGATATATCATTAAATAATTTAATCCCACATACACGTGGTGATCCACACAAAAATGGTTTACCACTTAATCAATTAACTAGTCCGACAAGTCCAACTAGTTCTGGTTTTCCATCATTCAATGCCAATACTCAACCAATATTTTCAAATTCAAATAAGAAATAAGCAAAAAATCTTATTGATCTTTGAATGTGCATTAATAATTCACGATAAATGAGAATATTTATTGTATGAAATTTAGATATTTATTTTATGAGAATTGCCTTTATTGACTTATTCTTTGATTGATCTGCATTTTTCTTTCTTTTCTTTTTTTCGTTTTGTGCACAAAGTCAAAACAGTGGAATGAATTCTCATTTGTTCTTTTTCGTTTTTTTTTCTTCTTCTTCTCAATGTATTGATTTATCTCATTATTTATCTGTCTATCTATATATATATATATGTATCTTTTGAATTGAATGTAATAATTATTTAATTGTTAAATATAATCTTCTGTTTTGTATTTGAACAGAAAAAATCTAAAGGAAATTATTATATAACCATCTTGAGGGCTTCGGATAAAAAATTACACATTCATGTGAATATATTCTCTAGGTGTTGGAGTGTCCTAAAAAGCAAATTTTTAGTTCCGAACAATTATATTATTTATTTCGTCGTAGTAAAATGACTAGTGCGACATCTGTTGATGAAAACATTTAATTAATTACGATTATTTTTTTAATTATCAATACTCTTTAAAATAACGAATATATTTAATAAAATTTTTTATGGATTATTGATGGATGAATAATTTTAACCATTCATAATTATTTATTAAGCCTATTTTTCTTTCTTTATGTTGTTTTTGTTTTTTATGTACTAATATGTTTATTTGTTTATTTGTTCCTAAAATACCAAAAAGATAAAAACAAAATAGAACACAATACTGAGACGTGTTTTTTTAGTTGTAAAAGAGAATATATTTTCTAACATATTTTCACGTATCAAATTTTTTGTTGTAATACGTCCATCCCTATTTTTTCTATTTTGTATTACAAATAATTGAGAAAAAAAATATGTCTTCTCTAGTATAATAATCCTTGTCAATACAAATTCAAAATATGGAAACACCGAATATATTAGACACTCCATCTTTAATGACACCAAATCTCAGTGTAAATCAATTGTTCTATAAACCTTCAAATACAACTTCTACAAATGATCATAATGATAATGATAATAATAATCAAAATTCAACTGCTAATCGGTTAACAATAACAACAACAACAACAACAACAAATGATGATGATGGTGATTCATTCCCTGTTTCATCAGCCGAAATTAAACTATTAAACATAGAAAATGACCTTAAACAAATTATACATTCTCGTCAACCAACTGAATCACCTTTTCAAAAAATAGTTAAAGCTGGAGGTTTATCAATTGAGAAAAATACATCGTTGCCTCCTACTCAAGATGATGGTCTCCCTGTTGACATACCATCTACAGCCGAGGTAAAGTGAATCATCAAAATTATGAATCATGACATTTGTCTCATCTCATATTTCTTTTCTTTTTCTTAAGGTTATGAATGATATTGAATCATTTGGAAAATATCCTACTAGAGACAACGTCGAACGCGAAGTAACAATAAGTGATAGTAATCGTCTTGATACATCACCAACACATAACATGGGTGTAATTGTTTCACCAAAAAAACAATTTCTTCGACGAAGTCAATCCCATACAGAAGCAACATCACCAACTAATCATTTATCTCAATTAAATAAACTTAATCATGATGATGAAAATTCAATTGATGAAGATAATAATAATAATTTTCAACGTATGCATGATTTACCTATTTTAACACATACGATTGATTCAAATTCACAAATAGATAATAATATAGAGCCATCCTATACAATGCAATTCCGATCAAATCAAAATGGAGCACATCCAACGATTATTAAACAACAACAACAACCAGTTATACTCAATAATAAACGAACATTATCCCAAGCTATTATTGGTAATTAAATTTACATTATTCTCTTCAGAATTTGCATTTTTTTTCTATATTTTCAGCTACAGCATCATCGAAAACGAATTCAATTGTTATTTCTCAACCCGCGATTATAAATGAAGTTACGTCAAGTGATCAATCATCAGGTACAAAACGGCTAAAAATCATTTCAACATCAAATAATACCATAGGATTACGTTCATCATTTTCATCATCATCAAATGATAATAATAGTCAAAATGACAACAATAACGGTGGTTCAGATGATCAACGTAAAAAACAAATACGTGATAGTAATCGTGAAGCAGCAAGACGTTGTCGTGAACGTCGTCGAAATTATATTGAACAGCTTGAAGGAAATTTAGAACAATGTAAATCACAAATAAAACAATTAAGTGATAATTTAGCTCGAGCTGAACGTGAAAATACACAATTACGTGCTATTTTAACTGAAACAAAGATATTTCATTCATCAACACGACCATCACAAAACGAATCAAATCTTGATTTTTCATCAATTATTTCTACAACAAACGGAATTGATCTTAATTCAGAATCAACGGATGGAAATATAATACAAAGAAATTATATTACTAGACATCCTCATTAATATTCCACGATCGTGGTATAGAAAACTTTCATTTTAGTAGTATGTATAATATTCTACGATTATTTTCTTTCTTTCTTTCTTTTTTTTTAAAAAAAACATGCAAAGTGTATTATCCGGTTATATTTTATCATTTGTTTCTGTGTGTATTATATTTTCATTTCCTAAAAAGAAAACTTCATTTTTCTTCGTCTTGAATAATGATGATTTTCATTGTTAATCTATCTTACGTTTATTTCTATGCTGTCTTTTGTATATAAACATAAGATTTAATTACTAC
Source organism: Adineta steineri (assembly GCA_905250115.1). Taxonomy (NCBI): domain Eukaryota; kingdom Metazoa; phylum Rotifera; class Eurotatoria; order Adinetida; family Adinetidae; genus Adineta; species Adineta steineri. The sequence goes on along the minus strand of CAJNOI010000063.1, from coordinate 102,932 downwards.
TAACATTATTTTGTTCATTTTATGTATAGAGTAAAATCAAAATTCTATCGTTTATATGTAGAGAACGAGAGAGAGAGAGAGTGAGCATACATTTCTATAAAATGATAATTTCTATTTATCTTATATGCTCCTTCATTATTAAAATTCATGTATGTATATTATTTTTTAAATGAATTATTTCTTATATATATTTGTGTGAAAAAAAGTAAATAATTCGAATTAATTTTCTAGATTAAAATATGAAATATATATTTATTATTTGTTTTCTACCAGTCATTTTTTCATCACCATATTATCATGAAAGTAAGTGTATATATATTTTATATAAAATTTAAAGAATGAAATTTATGTTTTAGTTGTAATCAATTCTGATGATGATTGTTGGTCATCGGAAAATAATAACAAAACAATCGATAAAAATTATGCAACTTTAGTTAAATTTTCACCTAAAATTGCCTATGGAAAAGATAGTTGTTCAGTATTTATAACTAATCCTTGGTTAAAAAATATACAAAATGGTTTTGGATTATTTTTATCTCGGGAAATGGATTGCGCTTCAACTCTTACAATTGATTGTCTTCCTGATAATAATTTAATTAATCAAGTAAAATATTCCATCTTTTATTTTTTACTTTACTCTAATTTGATATTTATATAGGTAACATCAGCACCAAAACAATTTACATGTCATACGAGTAAAAATAAAATTGAAATGCTTTGTAACACAATTCGTTTAACATATAAACGAAATCTAAATAGTGAAGAAAGAAAACGAACAACACAAGTACAAGTTGTTGCATTAGCTAAAGGTACTATTAAAAAATAAAATTTGATTATGAAAAATGTTTTGCGGAATTTTAGAACCTTGTGATGATAGCGATATATTTTTTCAATGTCAAATTGATTATCCTAATTCATGTATTGATAGAAAACTTCAATGTAATGGACGTTCTGAATGTCCAAGTGGTTATGATGAACGAAATTGTCATAGTATGTATTTCTAACGGTATTTATAATATTCAAATTTTGATGTATTTAGATGCATCATCAGATGGTATTTCAATAACTGCAATTATTCTGATAACGTTAGCATTAATTATGCTTTTTTGTATCTTATCAACAGGTAATGAAGAAAATAAAAATATATTTTCTAATTAATTTTTTTCTTTTCAAGTTTTAATTTGTTGTTGTTGTCGAGCTGCATGTAATGGAATTGTTCGACGTTTTCGCTCAAAAAAAGGAAGTAATACTATTCAAAGTTAGTTGAAAATATATTTTCCTATTTTATTTTATCTATAAAATAATTAAAATATTCTAGAAGGTGATATTACTATTTCTGGTGAAGATGCTGGTTTAATGAAAGGACTTACAGCACCAGCAACTGTTGTAGAAATTTTACCTCAACAACAATATACAGGACCTCCAGCCTTAATTATTGATTCGACTAAACCAATTTATCCTCGTTTGGAATAAATTAGATCAGATAGAAAAATAATAGATTAAAGATCTTCATTTATTAAAATCCAGCTGCTTTATTGTTCACTTTTGTCAGATTGTATTTGCTTCTTTTCAATGTAATTTTGTCGTTTTGTTAAAAACATTTAACGTGTGTTCCATATTCACTTTAATTCAGAAATAAAATTAATATATTAAGAAAGTTCACTATTCTCTCTTTTTTTTTCAGATGTTGCCACTAATTACTATTTTTCTTCTCTTGTATTTTTCATCTTCATGCGCCAAAGTGACATATTGTAAGATGATCTCTTGATAAAGACATTACTTTAAAAAAGAAACTTAATCTTTTTAGTTAATATGGAAAATACATATGGACCATATTGTAATCCACTCAGTAAATTTACACCTGATGCAGGCATAATTCGTTATGCTGGGTTAGTTTCTAACATAGATCATTATTATTTATTTGTTATTTTTTGTTTATATAGAACACCATGGATTGGTAAATGTGTATTAAATATTGAAAGTTGTTGTTTACCAACTGCTCAAAATGGATCATTAATACCTAATTTGCCTATATCAACAAGATTTTATCTACATCTACTTGCTCAACCGTTATGTTTAACGGAAAATATAACGATTAAAGCGGGATCAGGTGAAATGATAAATATTGATTGTAATACACAAAATGGTAGTGAATATTATTTTGATACAGAACAATTAACAGTAACATATTATCGATCAGAAAAATTACCATTATCAAAATTTTCAATGGTTGTTACACCATTAAAAATAAAAACACGTAATATTTTAGTTGAAAAACGTTCTTTTTTTCTAGTTCATACAAATTTCTTTTTCTAGGAATGTATACACCATGTAATTTTGATTGTTTTTCGGATACCTATTGTATTGAACGAAGTCTTGTTTGTGATCGTTATAAAAATTGTCCTAACGGTGTAGATGAAGCAAATTGTGAATATGGTATGTGAATAGAAATATTTAGTAAAAAAAGTATTAAATGATTTTTTATTAGGCCATCATCATGAACCATTATCATTTCGTGCCAAAGTTATTCTATTTTTTGTACTTGTATCAGTCATTTTATTTGCTATATGTTCAATATTATTTTGTTATTTCTGTTGTGAAGTAACAAATCAAAATAATCGTCTTAGTTTTATTACTCGAGATCGAAAATCAGGTATAACTATTTATTATAAAGTGCATATGTAGCATTTTTTTTTCTCATTTAGCTCATGAAACAGGAATAGAAGAATATAGTGGCGTTGTCTCTCCACTTTTGTCTTCGACACTTCAAGAAAAAGTTTAAATTTCAGTCACCAATGCATATGCAATATGTTTTATCTCACGTTTCTAGTCGGCAGTCAATTCAAAATATTCTTGTATATCGTTCAGATACGATAGATTACATGTAAATCATCTATTTTCTTTTTGATGTTGTTTTGTATTTGTTATTTATTTTATTTATCTCTATACATTCGAATTAATGTTGTTTTATATGTATCTTTGAAAGAATTTACGAATGAAATATATTTATTAAAATTATCTTATTATTCGTCTAAAATTTGTTACGTGAATCAATTTTAATATTAACTTTGTTACTGATTAAGTTGCATTGCATTGCAATCGAATTATTGTCGTGTTTCTCGAAACTAAAATTAAATTGTTCAATTTTCACTGATACTGGAATGTATAGTAGCAGACTTCAATTAGGCTATTTTAATAGAAAACTAAAATCTAATCTCTGACATTCTATATCATGATAATAGGAAAAAGCTGAATAGATGATTATGGCCAACGTGCATCGAAAAGTGTCAATGCATGAATATATATATCAATTTCAAAGCAGATTGATGATGAATTTGAGTGTAAATATTGATGAAAGATAAGTATACTATCCGAAAACATTCACATTGTGACTCCCTCCCATCTATATCCTTATCACAAAGAGGTGACACTTGTAAATCTAGAAATATTAATTGTGCTTATATATGAAGTAGTTGTTACTGTGGTAGCTGTGATGATGATCGATATCGTAGCTACAAAATTTACAAAATAAGTATATCAGATATTTTTATTTTATAAACTTTCGATATATATTATCAATATTTGATCTAGCATATGTAAGTCCGAAAGAATGCAAATTTCTCTAATACATCGTGTTTGTCGTTCTTAATTAAAAAGTAAAGTACCCTTTATAAGCAATAGCAGCACTATAACTATTCTAAAACTATTTTTTTGAAAGATAATTAGAGAAACTGTGAATGAATACAATGCTATCAAAACACAATTAACTCATCTTCCTTCATTGTATGTTACCACTCTCAGTATAATAGTATTGTAGCAATTTTAATATACTCGTTACTGTTTAAATTAGTAGTCGACTGCATCAGATCATTCCTATTAAGTTAATCATTATAGATATCGACTATGTTCACATTCAATCAAAAAAGTCAAACATTTCCGAAGCTTATAGTAAACAATTCAAACATTACGATTGACATCTGCACTACGCTACAACACAATAAATCCCGACAATATGTATGATGTCATTAGCGTATACAGCATAGCACTACAAACAAAGTATTCTGTTACATATTAGCTCTTTCGCTCAGGGGTTTTTGAGGTATGTTCGAGTTTCCTTTTTAGAAAATTTGAACGCTGCTGAACCACACTGATGAAATAACAAAATAATGAACGACCAAGTGAGAGAGAGAAAAAGAAACTCACAGAGAGAATTATGTTTCTTTTTCTTCTCACATCCATCCGGCGAAAAAGTGTTCGCTACGCATTGACATACTGAAGTAATTGCGCCAACACAGATAACACCAAGTTGGAAGGAAAAAAAAGATAAAATAAAGTAGCGTGTTGTCTTCTTTAAGTTTGGTTGGTTTCAATGTTGTAAATTACTACTTTTTCTTCGGTTCTCTTTCTTTTTCTGTCATATTTTGTAATCGTGTTCTCAATAGTAACTAGGTAGAGTTTATCTTCTCATCCCGACAAAATATTACAACCGTTATGTGTCGCAGAAACATCGAGAAAAAAACAAGTCGTTGCCTATATAAACCGATACTGTAATCTCTGCGTTTATTCAAATAACAACACTTATTTATAAGTTCACATTCATCGTCAGGTTACAATTCACACCAATATGATCGCAAAAAAATCACAGAACAATTTTGGTTCAGCGTCCAGTTCAGGCGACTCTAACACCACTATTACAACAGCAACGACACCGACACGTCAGCGTATGATTCTAAACTATCTATTGGTTTGGGTCGATGCAAATATCGACCAAACTAATAAGGATTGTCAAAATACGTTGACACAACTCCGAGCTGTGATCAACGATGTTACTATATGCACTCAACCAGACGAATGTATCGAGTTTGTCCGCAAACTCAATGATGAAAAAGCGTTCGTCATTACATCGGGCTCACTTGGACAACATTTAGTTCCTGAAATTCATGGCATGCAGTCATTAGATGCCATTTATATATTTTGTGGCAACGTATCCTACCATCAACAATGGGCCAAGAACTGGAGAAAGATCAAGGGTGTTCATGATAATATCATGGACATCTGTGACGTCTTAAAAGAAGGTGTCAAACAAGTCAATCAGAATTCAATTCCTATAAGCTTTGTCACAACGACTGAAGCGATGTCCAATGAAAGCCTGAATCAACTAGAGCCAAATTACATGTACACACAAATATTCAAAGAGATTCTCCTTGAAATGGAACATGATCACAAACAAGCTGTCAAGGACTTAGCAATGTATTACCATAAATTTTATCATGACAACATGACTCAATTAAACATTATTGATGAATTTCAACGTAATTATCGTCCAGAACAAGCAATCTGGTGGTATACACGTGAGTGTTTTACTTATGAAATGCTTAATCGAGCACTTCGAACATTAGAT